>JAVFBX010221854.1:0-11325 GCA_034783855.1 Mopalia kennerleyi | reverse complement strand
TCCTGAACAGACATGGTTGTGCTCAACAGACATGGTTGTCCTGGACAGACATGGTTGTCCTGAACAGACATGGTTGTCCTGAACAGACAAACAAGCAAAGGCTCAAGTTTCTTCCCAGTATTCCGATTTTATACCATAAATAATTCTGTTTCATTGTATAACAGCATATATATGTTTATTTCTTTTAAATTTTTTTTGGTATAGCATCAGAACTCAACTGAATCCTAGAAATGTTCGAATCCTTTAACTTTCAACTTACATTTTTCGAATATTTATGTCAATAAACATACCACAATTACTCTATGATATGGAAATAGCTTATCAGTTTGTTTAAGACTGTTAACACCAAATATAATTTTATGCATACGACTTGAGCTGTCATTTAAACAAGATCTGCAAGTTCATTTACGCAGATGATAACTTATTTTTAGCTTACATATTATAGGGCCTTCGACTTAAAGCGATGCTCCCGGCTGCAATAACCCCTGCATCCCTTGATAGGTAACCGTTAAATATACTTAAATATGTCCGACTTATTGTTTCTTCTTTTCATATAATAACCTGAGGGTTACAGATATATATACCTACCTACGACCACTGGCAGCTGACATTTTGGTCGCGGCCAACCCTGTCCACGACATCAGGCGGCTTACTCTTATGTGTTACGGGTTAATAACATGTGTGAACTGTCAAAGGTAAACCTTACTATAAACAATTGACTCTATAAGTCTCGTGACATAGGCCCCTTTTTTTAAAAGAAAGTTATTTGATTGCTCAAGATTTGTCGAGCTCTTTTATTTAGTGATAAAAGTACCAAGAGTCTAAGACGTGGCCGCGTGGATGAATTTGACTGTGGTTTAAGCATTACCCAATGTTCAAGATCCAATTATCAAATGGATATAGCTCGATTAGAAAATTAGAGAGCATAATTCAACACAAGAAATGATGTCCGTTTTACCTATTTGCAGAAAGGAGCATCGCTTTAGGGCATGCAATTAGATTAACAAAACACGGAAGCCAATTCAGGCCAAATTAAGACAACAACATATATTTTGAAATTGTCTAGAACGCTGTACATGCAGTGCTTAAGTTAACGACATTGTCTCTCACTATCTTTTAATTATTATTATTTTACCGGCACTCTGTATGTATTTAGTGGTAGTTAAATATATACGTTCGTGTTGAGTATAATTGAAGAGATCTACTCTGTAGATATATCAAATGATGTCAGATAAGCAGCCCTTAATAATATAAAGGTTATAGGTCGAATGAATTCATTTGTGTTCGCTGTTGTTGAGAGACGGTGTGTTTTAGAAGCATACATGTACATGACTCATTCTATAGTCCAGGCGTTATTTGTTAGTTATTCGGGTGGGAGAAACTTACGCTGTGCGTTTTTATACCGCGCGCGATAGAACAGGTCCGCGAGTCACAACGATTGTCTCGCGGAGTAGACTGAATGCACTGCAAGTGTTAAACACATGTGACGGACGTATACAGGTCCAACAAACCGGTACAGGTTAACCGCGACGAACAGCCTAGAATCTGCCTTAACAGTATAAGCAAAATGGCGGTTGCGTTTTATAAAGTGAATAGAGGTCCCAGTGCAGACGCTCATGGAGAGAGACACTCGCCCAGCCTTGCCGGCAAATGTATTGTCTTCATCACGGGTGCTGATAAAGGCATTGGAAAATCGTTTGCCTGGCAGATTGGAAAATTTCTTGGTAATGCACCCGAGACTAAAAACTCCACACTGGTTTTAACAGCGCTTCCCGGCTCGAAGGGATTACACAAATGTCAAGAGGAAATCAAAGCGTTCGCCCCGGGTCTTCAGGGTGAGTAATATTTAAAGGTGTACCTGACGAACATTGTATCGACATTCCAAATGATTTGTCATTTATTGACACTGATTAACAATTAATGATGAATGACTACACGGGTGTATTGTAACTCACTAAACTAACTATGTTTACTAATTAAAATGTCTCAAATCAAATTCCACCGAAAGACATGCCGTTAACAAGTTACAAAAAAAAAACATTAGTTTTTAAGAAGTGATCATTAGACCTCTCAAATGGGAAAATGTTAATTTTAACACTGTGATTTATAAGGTTATTGGGCTTATATGCGGGTGTTCCACTCTAGTGGTTCAATTAAGTAACCCATGGAAACCATTGATACGCGCGTTCTATTCACGAACATTGCAGTATTTCCCCATGGTCTACTTCTATGGTGTAAAGATGACTCCTCTGTAGGTGTATATAGATGTTCTCGTGTCGTATGGACGGATGTATGAAACCTGCTGAAGCATATACCAACATCCGTATCAGGGTCAGTCAAGCGGAACATGACAAGTGAAGTGTAAAATTACGTGGCGTTCACAAACGACTTTTACTGTACCCCCATTAATGACTGAACATTAACATTTACGACATCTCTGGACAAGACGTATGTTTATTGAGATGAGTACTGTGGGATGTTAGTCTGTATAATGACTCAGTCTCGGGTCAGGCTGGGGCGCCTTGTCTGCTTTCGAGTTTTAGTAGTGTCATCTTTTACAGTATGGCTAAATATTGTAGTTTAACTTAATCACTTCAGTTTAAAAAAAAACAACACACTTGTCACTGCATATTTGGGGAAATCAGTTGATGAATCATCTGCCTGACTAACCACTCATTGTAATAATTTGATTTTTGTTTCTATGTTTAAATTCCGTAGTGCACAATTTGTCAACATTTTCACAAAAGCCCGAAGTTGCGCCTCGAAATCAATCACAACAGTCGATAGCACCAGTATAGGTGTTGCTCAAATAATTTGATAGACCACTCAGTCTTTCAAAACGTCTGCTTTAGTAGGCATTTACTTGATTAATTTGATAATTAAATCAATTCCAAGGTGAGCAATTAGTCTAAAGGTCCGCAAAAGTGAGTCTCGAAATCAACGGCTGTTTGCTCCAATCTGTGTACTGTAAAATCCAATGCTTTATTATGTAACATCCTCTCTACGCTAAATGTTGCTTAATATGATGATAGCCACTAATTGTTGTCCTAATCTGAGGTGTCTAGCTGTATTATTTGATATAAGCCACGTCGTGTAATTACGAAATGGGATAGACTCCCATTACTTAACATTTAATGTACTTAATACGAGTTTTGAATAAATATTAGCTATGATAAATACCGTAGTCAAATAAGGACATAATTTAGTCCACAAACAGGATGCTGTTTGACCAGAGATACATGACGGAATAGCTATTTATGCGTTTGTATACCAACGGGTTAACCGCAGAACAGTGGGCCTGTCAACAAACCCCTTTGTTTAAACCATCAAGTGGGCCTGTCAACAAACCCCTTTGTTTAAACCATCAAGTGGGCCTGTCAACAAATCCCTTTGTTTAAGCCATCAAGTGCCATTGAGATTTTCAACGCAGACTGCAATTTTGGTTGGAAGGTAGCCTTGTGGCCGAACTGTTTATATTTGCAATGTGAGTAAAAAAATGTCTGTGATAGATCTTTGATAATATGTATAATATAAAAATCTAAGTGTCTCAACCTCTCTAGCCACGGTAAACTGGACCCAACACCACACCCAACCGCATTATTCTGGACCCAATACACCACCCAACGACATTACACTGGACCAACTACCATACCCAACTACATTATACTAGACCCATACCACACCCAACCGCATTATTCTGGACCCAATACACCACCCAGCGACATTACACTGGACCCCATACCACATCCAACTACATTGTACTGGATCCCATACCACACCCAGCCACATTATACTGGACCCCATAGCACACCCAACTACATTATACGGGACCCATTACCACACTCATTTACATTAGACTGGGCCCATGCCGCACTTACCACATTATACTGGGCCCCACACCACACAAAATTACATTATACGGGACCCAATACGGTACACACCCAACTGCATTATACTGGGCCCATGCCGCACCAACCACATCATACTGGGCCCCATACCACACAAAACTACATTATACGGAACCCAATACCACACCCAACTACATTATACTGGGCCCATGCCGCCCCAATCACATCATACTGGGCCCCATACCACACAAAATGACATTATACAGGACCCAATACCACATCCAATCACATTATACTGGGCCCAACACACCGCCCAGTCTCATATAATTGACCCATTACCACATCCATCTACATAATACTGGGCCCATCGTGCACTAAACCGCATTATACTGGACCCAATACCAGATGCAACCACATATACTGGACCCAATACCACACTAAACTACATTATAGTGGGGCCATGCCACACCCAACCACATTATGCTGAACCCGATACCACTCCCAACCGCATTAAACTAGACCCAATACACCAGCCCATCACATATACAGTATCCAACGCATCACTCAACCTCATTATGCTGGGCCCATGCAGCACCCAACCACAAGAGCGGAAATAGCGTCACGTTGAATCCCAATCAATCAAACAATAAAATGCAAACTATACGACATTTCTCTGAATTTAAATGTTCTGTCTGTTGTATCTAGAGATTTTATTATTTGACATAGAAGTGGGCAAACGCGACTCTACATTGAGATCAAATTAATTTAAATAAAATCATATTCTATACGCGCTTTAAGCAACTGATAAAATTAAATCTCGCATTTGTTCCGACGAACGACGCTTCCTGTTTCGCTAGGCTTAGAGTTCTATTCACTTAGTGCCGCCTTCTAATTTGTAAACTTCAGTGGTGCTAAATTGCTTAGGTGGTAACTATGTTAAGTTCAGCCCCGCTTAGTCTGATTATATACCTGGAAGGTGACCTAGTTAAGAGGAAGGAACTGTCTTACCTGTGACGGGATAGCTCCCTGTGTAACTTTGTAGACTCCGCATTGCATTCAGAAGGAAGATATAACGATTGTATTTGTTAATTGTATCATTACACGGACTGTAAACGCAAATTAGATCAGAACATATTTTGAGTAAGAATACTAGTGTAAAGTACATTAGAACATATACTAGAATTAAACATTTATAACATTCAAACATATACTAGATAGGAATATATGCTATATTCGAACATATACTAGATAAGAATATATGCTATATTCTAACATACACTAGATAAGAATATATGCTACATTCGAACATATAGCTAAGGGGTTGGGAGGAGGGGGAGGTTAGAGTATCCTTAAAGCGTATACTAGATTAGAGCTTTTAAGCTTACTGGAGTAGAGCTACATTTGAACATACACTATAAACTTAAACATATCTGAATAAGATTTGAAAAGTATGCGTTTTGATAACCGTCAAATATTCTGAAGAAAGAGTTACATTTTAAATATGTAACAGACATGATATTTGGTATGTGTTAGAATAAACCAGCCACGGACTGGTAAATCAGAGGTAGAGAAGGTAACTAATGAATATGAGTGTTAGAGTCTGCCTGATACACAGGGAAGTTCGCCTTAGCCCGCAGGTCCTAACATGTACACATCAATATTTTTTACGAAATCGCCGTATTTCGAATAAATTCAAGTTAGTTGCCTGATGATCTTTCATTTTGACAACTAATGTCGCAATTTATTACCAGCACAACATAAGGGCGGGAGCAATTGACACGGCATAGGTAACATTAAAGAGCTTCGGTTTGAGTTTGTCGCTTTCGTGATATTGGTCTATGCTGTCCATCGTAAAAGCTACAAATTTCCCTCACACGAAGCACCAACATCGTTCTACCTATTACAAACAGCTGCGTCTTTATTTCATAAAACTGGTTCTAACATGTGCTTAAACTTGGGAGTACCTTCATCTTTTCGGTTTGTACACAAGTATCACGATTACGTCAACTTCAATCAGACATCGTGCGCATCTGCTGTTAACATTTATCTGGTAAAGCAGACGCAGATGGTAAAACAGACAGATGCCAGCGCTGCAGTACGTAACGACCTTCAAAGTGCCCAGAAGAATAAGTGACTATTGGGCAAGTCATGTTACAAGTTATAGGAGAGGCTGAGGGTGGACTTAAAACAATCTTAAATCATTTATACTGTCAAACTACTAATGTTAGAAGCGTTTAAGTACCATATTCGGCTCATACTGTCTTTATTTTAGTCGGCTAATTCTTGCGAGAGTCTCGTATCTGATCATTTGATTAAAACCGTTGCCGTCTTTCCTCCATGACTTTCGCATCTAGACGCCTTGGTCATAAACCAGGACCATTTTGAATGTAGCGATAGTTGGTAAATTACGGAAAATTGTGCCGTCGCCATGCAAATTACAGCTGTATAAATCCACTGGGACTATGCTATTATGCCAGATCAATGCAATTCTAACACTTAAAAAAAAAAAAAAATGAGCTCATTCGTGGCAGATTAAAATGCAGTACAATTTTTTTTGTTTGTTGCTTATTTACGTCTTATTTACACTACCCACACACTAACATAAGTTAACCTTCCGAATTCCGAATTGCTGTATATAGTACGAACATTTAGTTTACAAATATATGACTGTGTCCCGTGTCCGTAACCCAGAAAAGAAAAAAACCTGAATTATCTGCACAAATCCGAGTCCGCCGACAATATATATACGTTTTATGGAACATAATGCACGTGATAATGGCGTCGATCGCATGGCGTGTAAGGTAATGTGCCTTTCTGAACTTATGAGTGATTCATATGTTCATCCGTGGAACACGTGTTTTCCAATTAAAAGCGCAAACAATTAACATTTTGTAGTTTTGATATTAAGGTTGTAATATAGTTGGAATATTTAACCGTAGTGTAAATGAAATGCCTCTGGACGCAGTACAATCCATTGATTGATTCATTGATTAGTGTTTTACGTCAATAAATCAATCAATATTTTTGTAGATTCGCCAATCAAGTAATTATGAATATATGATGAATGCCAGCCTCGCTATCTAATAGTTTTATATCGATGTTTAATTTTATCGAAGATTGTTTGATTGATTGATTGTTGTTTAGCGCCGTGCTTAATGGGATTTCACTTATATGACGGCGGTGTATTCCAACAAGAATTGACACTTGTACAACCATAACATGTTATGCTCTTTGATAATGTTGGAAAGTAAATCTTTTCCCAGTGCTTAGCTAAGACAACATCCAAACAAACTGTCCTTAGCCATACATTTATTTTGGTCAAAAAACAGATAAATAAAAAATCCTCTGCTTCACAAGGACAGCCATTTTGTTGAAATTGGATGCGCACTATTACAGTAGCAAATTCTGCCAAATGCTACAAAGGTGAACAATTATATTTATCACACCATATATATACACGGATAAATTTTATTAAACTTTTCAATCATACACCTGCATGAAGAGTCCTAAAATAATTTTAAAATACATATGTTTGTACACACAGCTGAAGGGAATTGGAAGCCGATCTGCAGATAAGTGAAATACCCTCGAGTACGACGTTAAACCCCATCAAACAAATCCAACACTACATATCAGTAGTTGCCATGCATGTACGTACTGAATGAATTGAAAGGCCCGCTGAGACAAATATAGAATGACGATCTGGTTACAACCGTCGCCGTCTTACCGCCATGACACCGCTTGTACATAAACCACAACCATCTTGCGTAGTGATATTCTGTATATTACCGACAAGTTTGCTGTCGTCTTCAGGCAAATTACAGCTATGTAACTACATGGGAACTATGCAATGATTCCATACAGCTGCAGATCAATCTAATTATTTTACTCACTTTAAATTACTAGCAAAGTGAATTATTCTTAAAATTTGTTCCTTATATGTTGACCCACATTTACACACCTTAAGCAGATGGATATTTACGTAACGCTGGCTTAGAAAAGAGATCCACCCTATGACTTCCTGGGGCGAACGTGATGGCGTGAAAAGCTATAGACGATTCTTGATGGTTACAAACTGAGAATGACGATCTGATTACACTATCACGTTCCCGGCATTTCCTATGAATCAGTCAAACCATAGGCTGACAGAAAGTCAGGTGAACGTGATTTATCTAAGCACATGTGTTGTACATCACAAACACAGATGGGGCCCCAAATAACGGACTTGAGACATGCGCACGCAGGATATTGTCTGAATGTTATGTTTCCATGGGAACTTGAATATAGTACAACATAATTGCAAATGATATAAGCCAAAGAGATGCACACGCTAGGTGGATAGAGACTGCATACATACATACATACATACATACATACATACATACATACATACAAACATTCATTTGGACACAAGCTGAATATATTTGGCTTCTGTAAGCTTTCGCCCAGTATGGTCTCTGAGACTTTTCAAACGAACATTTCATGGTGTAATAGCGAACACAGCTTGTAGCTATACTATGTTAATAGAATGTATATATAGACGGCTTTGCATCATGAATCGTTAGTTGGAAAAATGCAGAATATAAGCCACTTTTTCAAACATTCTCTACCGTTACTTTACATTAATGACATTGTTTTAGTATCGTTTTGGTTTAGGGGGGGAGGGGGTATACTAGAAGTGCGTTGTTTGTCCGTCTCTTTTGTCCAATGCAATTGACTTCTGCTACATTGTTTTTGTTCAGTTTATTTGAAAATAGTATTTTACTTATTTTGGGATAACACTTTCTTAGTTTGAACAGCTTCTAGTTCAGAAAATTGTGCAGGTTGAGACCCGTCCGGGAATCGAACCCACGACCCTCAGAGTTAGGCACCGAATCGCCAGCAGTACTGGTTATTGCCTGCTTTGCCTCATAATTTCTGTAGCATAAATTGACTCCAAGTCCTGCAGCTGCTATGTTGTCAACACACAGCTCTTCTGGATCTAGGCTAATATCATACTGCTCAGCCTGAGGGTAATAACAATAAACTAGTACAAGTACATAAAGGATTGCTACATGTACATGTTATGATGTAGGCAATTCTCTCGCATTTCTACATATTACACACTGTGACAGGATAGTGATATGTTTGAAACACTTCAATATATATATATCAATATTATACACTACAGGTTTGACTGTTCGTTTGGTTGGGAGTTTGAGACAAGCATTGCTGGAAATACATGAAGATCTACAAATGGGATTATCGCAGTGTGGCATTGTACAAAGCTGCATGTTTATCTATTAACATTAGACTAAAGAAAAATTGAATGACCGTCTAGGGTGGAGAATTTTAAGGCAGCGAAGAATGTAAAATACTTGTATTTATTACAACTGTTTTAAAACTATGTAGGCCTATACATGTGATCCATTTTACACCGTCACTGTCCTTACAACAAATGTCAACAATTATTGAATACTGTAGGAGAGTGACTACATTATCTGTCATTCCCTCTAATAGTTTATCATATTGTGTAGCCTGATAGAACTAGCTACTGTACTGAGTTTGAGCACTCCTAATCGTGTAATTGTCCTACAGCGGGTTCTCCTGTAGCATGATGCATTGTGGGAGAGTCAGATGGGGACCCAATCTAATTAAAATCAGATCTCAAAAATGCTCCCCAGGTTTTGTTTGTTGCTACATTGAGATCTAAGGTAAACACTCTACTGAGGCTGTTCAATTAGGTCAAGCTAACTGGGGTTCATGAAAGGTCACAGTTTCAGTTGTCCAATAAAAACAGATAGCACGGGGCTGTGGTAAACAACGAATTCAGCCAAAACAAGCAGAAGTTGTCCGATTTTCATCTGCTTTAATGTTGTAAGCCGCATATAAACAGGGAAAAAACACATTCCACTAAAAAATTATTTTTTTAATGATGTTTGTTGATTGTGCGTGCATGTATCCGTTGGTCATGTAAAAATACGCAGTTGGGAAACTTTTGTTCGTTGGCTTTTAAAAACCAGAATTGAGAAGCAGCTCTGTGATTGGTCAATTTAAGTAACCAATCGACATTGTAGGTAGGGTGATTGCGTTAGACCTCAATATAAGCGACAGACAAAACACAGGGAGCATTTTTGTGATCTGATTTTAATTAGACTGGTTACAGGCCTAGAATTTTATGAAAGAAGTCCCTGGGGCCATTTTCACAAAACGTCGTACTACAAAAAATATTGTACGATAAAATTACGTCATGTTAAACTATAGCATAAAAATATCTTAAGATATTTTATTGTCGTAGGTCATTTTGTGAAAGTGGCCCCTGGTCCCTAAGAAAAATACCTGTGAACAGCTGAACCATGGTATGCTGCATACTGATTGGTGGAATTTCAACACTCTCCACATTAAAAGTGTTTTCATCCTCCGAATCCAGAGGGTCGCTGGAACCATCAGCACATTTCAATGTATCTATCAACTTCTGTTTTTTAGCCCTTCGACCTTCAATAATTTTGGGTAAATGTCGTCGCATTTCATCTCGCCTTTCCTCTCTGTATAACTCAATCTGAAGAATGATGTCATTTGAAAATATGTAATTGTTACCCTTACAAGTTAGAAAATATACATCGGACAATGATCAACATAATGAAATCGTATCAAAGAAGTTTACAAGAGGTTAATTTATGTATTTATTATTTATATACCGATCCTCACACATAAAAGTGATATTTCACTGCAATGTAATAACACCTTTGTTATTACTCTGTGTCTGTGAACTTTGAGACTGTCCGGACTACAGTACTTTTTTGAGTGACTCACATTCCAGTTTGACAGATTAACTGGCGGTACTTCAGTGTAGATTACACTGTACCAAACATGGATAGAGTGAAATTGACCAAATGACCAAATGAACTGTTGAGTGTCAACAACCTCATGCTCTAGCAAAAACTTAATCACGCATATAAAGTTTTCAGTCAAAAATAGTTCTTCTTTGATGGACAGTCGGACAGATAAATATTATGGCAATCTAATTTGGAAACAAATAAGAAACTTTAAACTTGTAAGGTAGCAAAATCTGATATCTTTTTAATGCATACAATATGGATTAATTACGGTTTTATTTCACATTCAGGCGTAGGAATATCAAAGGGTACACAGTCCCATTCTGTGAGACATTTGTGAGATTATAGCTGATCGGGTAAGTTGACATGGATTTTGATTTTAGAGTCGATATAAATAATCAATAGAATAAAACACGTGAACTACTCTAAAATGGTAAAAAGAATATCCCATGAGACATGAAGACTTGTGGGTTATCTCTTTCAACCATTCACTCGCGCAGTATTAATGGTATTCAAACTTCATGGTGTAATATCCTCTATTTATTTGATTAGTGTTAAAGGTCTTCCCAAATGGTTGATACCTAAAAAACTTATAAAAATAATTCAATGTCCACTGGGCGATTTTCAATTTGTTTTATTTAAAAAATCGGCGAATTTATGGA
>JAVFBX010221842.1:9279-21100 GCA_034783855.1 Mopalia kennerleyi | reverse complement strand
CGACTTAACTAGGTCATCTAGAAAAAATCTGAACCGTTAAGACCTGTAAGCCGTAGTAACGCGAATGTACACAAACATTCAAAACCGTAGCTCTAGCGGTTACCGAGATTCGCGAGTTTAAAAATCGGCGCAATAATAAGAATAATAAACAGAGCAGGAACAATAGTCTTCCGACGATAGTCGGAATCCTAATAATAATTCTTCATTTCAGGCTCATAGCCCATATCTGGTGGGTTTTTTTTGAGTCAGCAGACTTATACATGATATAGTTACAGGTATAGCAGGTTATTCCAGTATTGAAGTCACTTGGAGGCATTAACACCTTCAATGGGAACGGCGTTTCATAAATGATTATAGCCGGATAGGACCCGGCTTATGGACCTATTAGAAGTGGAGATGTGTAAAATTATGTTCGAAAGAGCCATAATGTAGACTTACTGCTCTTTTTGGGCAGACATGTTAAAGCTTACGTCAAATGAAATTCAAAATCTTATGTTTTTAAAACTTACTGATATATAAATATCAATTTGAATTAGAATACTTCAATACCTAATGAAACTAAACAATATTATTTTCAATTTTTCTTATTCTTCTCAAAACGTATTTGAGCCTACAACGAAGCTACCATTTTAATATATTGGTTTTTTGTTCTGGTTAAGTACACAATTAAAACTTATTTGTCTTATTTGGCTATCGTTTTAAGGATATTCATTAGATTCGTTTTCAAAATTAAAATCACGTTACACCACACGATGGCTATTTGAAAGGTGGAAGAAATTATTTATTGGAAATTGGACATTAGACCGAATCAGTTGGTTGGCTCTTGCGTTAACTGTATGTTTTGGTGTAATTTGAATTAAGGCTTCACGAATATCCAAGAGTAATTTTTCATCAGCTTTAGATCATTGACTCAAGGATCTGTATACTCAAGCTTATTTTCCCGTTATTTGAGGGACGTTGCTTATATTCACATAACTAACATGTTTATTTTAATTGTCAGATCTTTGGTTGGGGCGAGAATGATTCTAACCAAGTTATGACTGGATCCAGACATTTTATTTCCTCTCCACAAAAAACCTGTTTTATTCCTGGTATGTATGTTCATTTAATACCTTATTTGATTATCATTAGTATTTTATATATGTATAGTTTTAACTGGTATAACAGGGTTGTACGAGAAGTTTGACAAATTCGGAACTTTCCATCGAATTGATCCCGAAAACTTAAACACCTTTTAAAGTAAACTTTTGGTTTAAACGCAGAGTTTAATTTTATGTGTTCGTTTTCTATGTCGTTACTTAATCTTCCTGGAAATTGAAAGGTCTTCACGAACAAGGTATTTTATTTCTGTAGAGCAAGGCATAATTGTCTAATATCAATTTTTTCAGTGAATGGGATCGAAATTGTTGTCCATACTATAGACAACATTCAAAGTGACAAAAAGTGTTAAATTGTAGAGATAGAGATAAATATCGTAACTTATATTTATAACGCATAAATTACAGTCGGTTTTAACGTACTTTACGCGAGGGTTTTGACAACAATTAGTTTTATAACGTTGATGCTCTTCATGTGGCGTAGGGATGGGAGAGAGTTCCATGTTGCCCTGGTGCTTTAAGAGCTTAGGGCAGCTTGAAGCCGATCTGTTTGTGATGTCTGTATTACATCATGGGAGTGAGATAGCATTGAATATGAAACAAACCAAAATTTATGTCCATCAGTTGATTACTGTTGATACGGATAAGCCTGCGATGCGATTAGGACAGATTCACCATTAATTTATTTGGAATTATCCATTGAAACCAAGGGAGAAAACCAGCTATAAATTTATATGTTGTGCCTTGAATAGACTTAACGATGCGCGCATTCGTCGCGACCCTGAAGTTCGTCCTGTTTTTGACATGACTTTTTTCTTACAAAGTATTATTTCAATAGCAGGGGCATAGCTGCTATTGCAATGTTCCCAAAGGGGTGAACTGACGTCACAGTTAGCATGCCATACAGTGTTCACTGGCAGTGAACTGACGTCACAGTACTGGCCCCCATAGAAAATCAGCAGAACAACTATATAATGATAGGATGTAAACACAACATTGCAAATATGTGTGCTCAATGGGGCTAACTCATACAATGGTTGAACAAGACAATAATGCCCTTACGTCTTAAGAAAAATACCTACGGTGTTACGGCATATCACATGTCCGTTGAAGAGGCTTGAATAGATAGGTGTCCAGATCACAGACGTTGTAGTACCCATCGGGTATAATGATATCCTCTCGCCCATCCTGAACACGTAGGCGGTTATTCCGCAGCTCACCGCTGATATTGTACCACAGTGGACTGTAGGTAAGGTCACAGAGGGCGATCTCGAACACGCCTTTCTCGTTTTCAATCAACCGACTGAGCGCAACGACCTCGCCATTTAGAATGTCCGTCAGCATTATGTACCGCAGGACCCCAAAGCCATTTCATAAAGACCAGTGACCTGATAGAGCCCACAGTCCAGGTCACAAAGTCAGACTCCTCCCAGGCCACGTTCCCGGACGTGTTCCAGAAGTACGTGCTGCCGAAAGTGTCGAGTAATCAATTGATACAGGCGTGTTACAGCAACTTTATGCAGTGGTGGCAGAACCAGCTCAATTTCGCCACAGGCTGCGGTGTATCTGGGAAAGTTCACCTGTCGGCCCCGGCCCCCCAATTCCGCGCCCTGTATCGCTTTCATGCCTACTACCAGATCCGCCGTATCCTGGCGGAGATACACGAGCCCCTCCCTTATACAACAGAAGAGCGTATGAACGAATTTGCAGCGAGATGGGTTTGTCTTCTTATACCGGCTGGTGGCGGAATGGGGTTAACAACGGCTTTGGAAAGGCATACTCATATTGGACCACCCAGGGGTACCACGTGACGGGCAGGGGTCCCAACGCAAGGTATTACAACGGATCACACCTGTCTTTCCAGAGAGACCGGCAAATACCACGTCGATTTCATCCAGCTGGATCACCTACAACATCAACGACAGCATCATAACCTATGTCTGGACGATTCTAGGGGCTCAGGCCCAGACAAGGACGCGGGTGATAGGAGAAGGCACCGCGTTTGATGCCCAAAAGCAATTCCTCGCGGACGTCGAAGACGCCATATCGTCGCCTGTAGACCTTCCGTCAGCGATCAAACGTTATCAAGACGTGCTGCGCTATGCAGGCTCCCAGGTGGATTTTGTATTTGGGATTGGGCTGTACATGGCGCCGAGCGACATGCTTCTCCGCATAGGCCAAGTGGAAGGCTACAACAAGGAGATCGTCATCGCCAAAAGCCAGCTGGCGCTGGGTGAAATTGCTGGGGTGAATGTGACCGACGCTCCGCCCAACGCTGAAAATCACACGGGAGAAACAGGGCTAGTGCTGGCTAACAGTAGCGCTCACATGCCCACTGTGACGGAGCGGTCGCACAGTGTTAATACAAGTAGCGAAATTAATGGTAGCATCTCCGCTACTTCAATCAGCTCCGCCAAGACCCACGAAGACGATAACACAGCGTTGGTTGTTGGCGAGATTGCGATCTGTCTACAGCTGCTTTGGTTTCATCCGTAAACGTTCACGCACCACAAACAGGAGAAGGCCCGCCATGGCGGCGACGATAGCCCACATATTTCCGGCCAGCCATCCGACTATTTTCGAGAGGAGGCTCAGGAGCCAAGATACAACAGAGCCGACGATCCCAGGAAGAGCTGTAGCCGCTTTTTCAGCCAACTTGGCGAGGACCCCCCAAATCTCTGCAGATGCTTCTTGACCCGGCGAGCGTCGTGTCGTCGTGGATGATCAGGCTAATCGTTTCTCGGATGCGGTTAATTTGGGAGCGCAGAGCCTCTCTGGTACTTGCAACCGCCTCCAGACGCGACGCTCGTTCATCTTCTTGACTACACAAGCCTTCTGCGACACGTCTCCTCCTGAATTCATCAGCTGCTTTCGACAACTTTCTTTTTCCAGCTCGATGCGAGAAATCCCCTTCGGATAGCTTGGCCATGTTACGCGTGTGTTCGTCTCGTATCGTCTGCATCGTCTTGTCAAGACCCCTGATCTCCCGGAGGCAAAGTGGTGGGTCGTACATCGTGCTCAGGGCGTTTTCGATGTCAGCTTCCGTGAGTGAGGTCTCCATTTTCTCCACCGTACCCGACACCGTCTTCGCAACCTGTACCAGATCCTGAAGCTCAACGCTCTCTACCACATAAGCCGCCGCACCAACCTCGTTGCTGGCGGTCTGAAAGATACTTGCCGCTTTAGCCATGAGAGTGGGCTTCCCACTTGTCCAATCCGCAAAGCGCAGCTCGTCTCGGATAATACTCCCACCGCCGGGCCGGGCGGCTATTGTGCTCAATTTTATGGGCTCGCCCCAGGCTCGGGATATGCCTTCAGACGCAATTTACCGCGAGCATCGATGATGAATTTCGAGGTATCAAGTCCAACGGATGGGGTCATCCCTTGCTGCTCAGCCATGACCATGTAGTAGTCATCCACGGAACAGTTCTTGAGGCAACGAAACTGTCCTACTCACAGAGCTGTCAATGGTTGAGACTGCAAAGCTAGCCGCATATGGCCAGATGTCATTGTTGTTTCTATCATCGTCGGCTCCCGCGTCATCCACGCGGTTATCATCAAATGTAGGGCTGTCAAAGTCGGCCATGTTGGCATTTCTATCGAACAGGTAGATAGCCCCCTCTAATACAGCCAACAATGGCAGCTGAGAATTACGGACGCCGCCTCAAGCCTCACAGAAGATTGCGCGACACGCTCGGGGTTAAAGGCCATATGCAGACTGTCGTGGTGACAAAGAACCCTAGCACTATCGGCCCGAACCAACAGCTCCTCGTTCGGTTTCCAAATCTCGGCCAGCACGATATCCTCGTCCCAGGAACAACTCGATTGGCATTCACCATCACGCTTAACAGCCGATGCAAACAGGACTGTGGTTCAAAACCTGGGCCGCGCCAGCGTCAAAAAGACGGCGATAAAGCTAAGCGGCCACGAGATCCTGTCCGTCGACGACAGTGATCTCCTGTATTGCGACCTCTGGAAGACTAACCAGGAGAGGAGAATGCCCAGAACCAGTGTATCGTCCTATCCTATAAAAAGAACGTCACAAAGCTGCGGATAGGCGCAGATGATGGTAACGCAACAAAGTGGAAGACAGTGCTATCGCAAAGGCCTGCGGCAACCGGTATTATATTCCGCTCGACTTAGAGCTATTGGAGAGCCATATGCCGTTCTATTCTAGCGCACTCGGCGACTGCCTCGAGTACGAGCTCACCTTCAACGATTACAACCGCGTAATCCAGGCCAGCGGCGAGGCAGGGGATCTAGAGGCAACCAGCTACCGTATCGACAATATCTGTCTTGAGTTTGAGAAGGTTTGTTTGTTTGGGGTTTAACATCGTACTGAAGGGTATTTCACTTATCTGACGACGGATTGTACACTTCACAATGTTCCTTGCCTTTGTAAGGTGGAAACCGCGAGGAAACCTCGTGAAAACCACCCCCAAGATTGCCGGACCCACATCTTGTGACTCACTTATATACCTGAGGGTCGACAGACGGACGAGTTTGAGAAGGTGACACACCCAGAACTGGCTTGCATTATCCAGGGCCAGTATGCAGGGAACCTCGCAGTGCTCTTCGAACGCATCATGCGCCACCGCAAGATCAGCAAGAATAAGAGGGACTCAACATCAACATGAACGTGCCCGCCTGCAGCATGAAGGGGGTCCTGATGCTCTTCGAGGAACCAGGCGCTGCATTCTAGCGGGATACTGAGGCCTTCTACAACCCCGAAATCCAGAAGCTCAACCCGAGAACGTCAGATGATGACCAGCTTCACGGTAGCGGAAGACGAGTTGTTAACACCAGCAGCTCACTAATGTGGTGCAAAAGGCGGGGCCTTTAAACGTGTACATCTACATCATCATGGACGCTCAGCTCAACATCTCCGATGGCCGATACAACGAAGCGCTGTACTTGTTCGCAACTAGCAAAACTCCTACCTCAGACGCCCCACTCGGCAATCATCTGTGGACAGACTGGCTGTGGAAAAATCGTGTTCGCTCTGGAGTTGCTTGAAGGGGCTTACCGTGGCGTGTTTCAACATATCATCATACTATATCCCACTGTACGACACAACAAGACTTATCGGCAGCGCCCCTGGATCCTGTCGGACCATGAGATCTACGTTTTGTACCCTGGCGAGCGCCTCCACGATGGGCTTCGGCTCTTTTACAAGCTGTTCCCGGGCGAATCCGCGCTCTATATCATCGACGACTGCTCCGCCACGAAAGCGCCTACACAAAAGAAAGACACGCTGTCTGAGCTGGCCTTCTCTGGTCTCCACGTCGTCACCAAGAAGTACAACTCCGTCCTCAAGGATCTACGTGAGCAGACGCGTTGTGTCGCGGCTCCACAACCACGACCTCCATATCTGAGGGGACGAAGAGGCCCATGTTTGAGGCGCAGACGGTGTTCATGTTCACGATGCCATTGAAAACCGATTGCGAGCTGAACTTGTGGACGTTGTAGGCCGTTGTAAGCCGTCACAGGGTGTCCGTCGAAGGTCAGTGGATCAAAGGTGCACTTGCCGGTCATGGCGTCGCAGTGGCTCTTCGTGAATCGAAGAAGGTCACCTTCTTGAGCATGCCCGTGTCCCTGTCGAATTTAATGTTCATGCAGCAGATCGGGTTCGCCAGCTCAGTGCCGTGGTTTGCCTTGGCCTCCATTGACACGTGGGTCTGGATGACCGGGGCGATCTTGGTGCTAGGCACGATGATCGCGTCGGCGGGGTAGTCCATGCGGCGGGCGTCCCGGTGGATGATGCGGCCGTCAACGAGGCGCGCTCGCATCGTTTGAAGGAAGAACTCGTCGACGAACTGACACACACGGAAGTACTCGGACTTTGCATCGTCGCTGGGAAGATCGTCTTCGGGACGACCCTGGTCGTCGGTCTCGACATGCACCTTGTACAGCTGCACGTTGAGGGTGGGGTGGCAGTCTCGCTTCTTCACGCCCCGATACTTGCTACCTCGCTTCGCATCGATACGGGCGACGTCACAATTGTCGAGGGGAGGTATCTGGCCGACATGTTTTTCTTTGACAACGCACACCATCAGTAGTCTTTTCTTGCCGGGGACGGAGGCGTGGAGCCACATATACTAGGTGCCATTGGGGCCGCATGGGCGGTGGTATCAATCGAGAAGACTGTCGAGAGCTGCTTGCCGCTGGCCAAGACAGTCTCCAAGCATTGATTAGTTCGGAACAGTTAAAGACAACTTGCTTGCCATAGTTCTGGTGCGTGTTGCGGCGGGTGATACACCAAACGGGCCCGTGCCTAACAGGACACAGAAATTGTTGCGTATTCTCGACGTAAAACCTATGCCAAATAAGACTCTGGGTCCAGGGGGTTATATGTGTAAACATGGACGATGACACCGACAAGTTGCTTGATGAGATGTGAGGCGGCTAACACAAACAGCCTGTGCATGACATCCCGAAAGCGGAGTCCTCAGACAAAGTGGAGCTTGCCTCAATGCGTCGCGAAAGGCTCGCCACACTGGCCGCGGGAGGTCAGGCTGGAAAGTATCTCGGATGCACCCTGACAGCAGACAAAGTCGACCCGCTCACAGACGGAGAAGTCGACAAGCTGTATTCTCGTTACGAAGCGCGGTTGGGCGCGGCTGTGACGAAGACTCTTGGGCAGGCAGCTCTTCAGCTGTATACAAGGGTGGTCAGCAAGCTGCTCCCCATCCCCGAAGAAACCCATTCAAAGCTCGTCGCAGAGTTGGAGGCTTATCCATTTGTTGAGCACGCTCTAAGCAGTACTATGCGTGGTGTTTACCACACGTTCGGCATGTGGTTAGCCCCGCTTACCACAGCGGTTACCACTATCAAGTACTGCCAATTTGAAGAATCCTCTCCCCAAGACATAAACGATTCAACCGACGAGAATAATGGAAGAGACAGCAGAACCAGAAAAGACAGCGAATGCAAAGAAGACAGAGAAACTGAAAGTGACTAACGAGAAGAATCCAAAGAAGGTCGCCGATGGGCGGGCTGCAGTCGGCGCCAGGCAGGCGAAACAGGACAAAGTGAAGGCAAACATTTAAGCTTAAGCTAATAGATTCGCAGATAGATCCGCCAAAATCGGAACTGCAGGAACAGCGGACAAGTTCGCCGGAGCTGCCAGCTCGCAATGCGACCGACTGGATACCTGGGATTATAGGAGGGTTGGGTTTAGCCGGGGATGTGTTGCTTTATCTTAAGCCCCGGGGATCGCGAGCGAAGGAAAGGGGGTCGCGAGGGAAGCAAGCGCCACCTGACAAAGACGGCCTAAAAGAGGAACCACAGCCATAACCCCAATTGGAGAGTCCTCATTACATGGCATAACAAAAATCTCCGCAATCATGTCTAACGATGGAAAGATAATCGTCTACACGCTGTACCATGTCGCTGTTGTCACCCTGTTTGACATAAGCTATGCTCGCGTCGGCAAAATGGCGTTTGGAGGCTCCTATCCAAAACTTGACTTCTCCCCCCGAGACGTATGTATGGCCGTTGCTGGCATCTCCTTGGCTATGGAGTCCAAAGATGCCCAAATTAAACAGGGGATCATACCTGCTGATATCATGAAGTAACGCGAAAGATGGCCTCTATCTATGCTTGTGGGAGGTGCTCTTGCAAACGCTCTGACTTTCTCAGGGTCAAACTTTCTCTTCTCATCGTTGAAAAGTTCTGACTTGGATGAGGAGCGAAAACGTCATGATAAAGCTGTCGAGCAGCTCCAAGCAGCGCAGGTAAAATGGTCTCGAAAACGGACAGAGCGCCTCGACTAGATCAAGGATGAGCTCCGCCGCCACCTTGTTGAGATGCTGGCCATAGATGCGGTGGCGCTCCAAACGCAAGACGTCCATTCCATGACGAAAGACCTTTTTCTCGAAGGGTGCCTCTTTGTACTGCTTGTGGCGGATGTGGTTATTCACAACGCTCTTCTTCACACCCTTGGCCTTTTTTATGTTACAACCGGAGGCCTCGAGAATGCTATACATTTTGGGGCGCAGACCGACGGTCTCTGCGATTGGACGCCCGGCACTCTCATCCTTCATCTTCCCCAGCACCTTCTTGTTGGCCGTGCTGTGAAGAGGGTGGCCTTTTTGGTAGTCAGATGTGTCGTACAGCTCCGCGTGTTTTACCATGTCCTGGTACACGTCCGTTCCCGATCTCGAGGAGCAGCTAGTCTTGTGTCCTCGTTGATATATTGACAGCGCTCGCCGTATTGTGCCTTCATCTGGTCGTAATAGAAGTCGTACATCAGGTGTTTGGAGAGGTCTTAGACGCTCATCTCTACATATACTGGGCGGTGTAGTGAAATTTACCGGCCTTCTTGACCAGCAGTATGTTGATGCGGGGCATGTGCTCAGGCTGGTTGCTGAGGTGGTGTACAGTTACTCCTTTATTCCACCAGAAAACGTTGATCGCCAGGTCATTCAGTCTCTCAACCTTTGAAATCTGAGAGATGTGTGTGGGGGCGTCTATTCCGTTGAAGTCGAGGTTGTCCTGGATGGGGTACTTGATCGGCCTATACACATGGTCGGCTGCGGGGAATAGGGCAGACCGTAGGGCCCATCGTAGGCAGTGGTCGTCTTTGTTTTTCACGTTGACGACTGCCGTCTTCGAAGCCACTTCAGCGGGTAGAGGAATGTAGGACCCGCCTCAGTGGCTGATATCTGGCCAAGTCCAGCCAAAGCGTTTCTACTTGGTCGACGGCCCACCCTGATCCTCTCTGTATCCTCTTCTCGAGCAGTTGTAGGATGTGTGCAACGGTCTTGTCCAAAGCTGCTTTGATATCGCTAGCCTTAAGAAGTGCCTCCTGTGGGTGCCGTAGCACAGGTTTTTTTATACTCCTCAGCACCATCTGGTTGAACTTTGCGGAGCTTGATTTTGAGGGCGAGCTGGAACTTTGATGGCTTGGGGTTCTTCCTCAAGTTTTGCCCGGATTTTAAGGGCTCGCCACCCGAGGAAGGTTTTAGGGTCTGCACCGTGGCTTTCAGACACATCCATCCGTCAACCGCGCAAGTAACTTCCGATTACCCAAGTGGTTTGGCGGAACTCGAGGTTCTTTTCTAGTTTCTTCAGCGGGATGGGGATCAAATTCCTGCAGCAGGGCCTCTCTTCTCCTTTCCTTTTTCATCTAGGAGGAGCAGTAGGACGGTATTTGCTGTGCTCGGTATCTTGGGGTGTCTGACGTTGGTTATTTGATGTAGCCATTACAATAGTTTTTCGCCTTTAGAAAACATAGCAACCACGAATATACTATGGGTCTCTCCGATGAGCTTTACTTTGCGATGCTGGATGTGAGCTACAATGCTCGTCGACACAAAATCCCCGGTTTCCTGGCCCGGACTATGATCGAAACGGCACAGACATATCTCGATCTGTGGAGGCGAGATGAGAGTTCAGCTTTCCGATTTGCTGCTCTTGTATTGACGGGTCCGACCGACCTACAGTCTGCGACTGCGAGGCTTATTGAGGTTGCCAGATTATATTGGAGGCTGATACGCCTTCTAAAATATATGGGAACCTTCGATTGACAGCAAGCAAGCAACGAAAGTAGCGAAGACATACTACAGCCCCAAGGGCTACTGGAAGGGGATCGTGGCCATAAAAACCTGCTATTTCTTTCCCATGATAAGGTCGGCAAGTGCACCTACAAAAACGCTCTTACCGTCGTCGACGTGGCTTCGCGCTATAAAGAGGCCGAGCCGGTGGCCACGAAATAATCTAAAGGGGTCGCTGACGCTTTCTCTCGTATCTACAAACGGAGTCGCCCCGTGGGGGAGCGGGTTGGCCAGTCCTGCAGAATACTCCCTCAGCCTCCTCGGTCGATCGTAAGAGGCGAGAAAAGAGGAGCTTTCTGTTGCCCTGGTGTTCTCAGAGCTAAGGGAACAGGAAGCTGATCTGTTTGTACGTTTCATTTTTGTCTCCGTCGTCATATAAGTGAAATACTAGTACCCTTGAGTACGACGTTGAACACCAATCAAACAAACAAACAAACAAACAAACAAACAATCAAATCCATTCATTTTGATGGGTTACATTTCACCTGTATAGTCCCCCAAACTGTCCAATAACAAACTTGGTAGTTCCTGTAACACTATTGCTAAATACTCCCAGTTAACGTGACCACGACATTGTGTTTATGAAAATCTATCTACAAGACACAAGTTAACATCGAAAGCTAATATGTATAATTTGTAAACAACTATTAACCTAACACATGGTCACGGAACACGGAACAACAGCAGGACCAGTTGAAACGAAAGTTGACTCGTGTAAATAGTATAATTATTGCGCCACTTTTCTTCAGATATCTTAAAAAAGTGTAAATTATAGTGTTGCTACTCAGGGGTTCATGTTGATGCGTTCTTCGTCTATAGATGAGTGATACTAAAGGTTAGGTGCCAAACCTTGATCACAAATGTACCATTCAGTAATGCAGTTTAGAAGAATTAAAGGCAAATTTCGTTTATCTTCCTATGAGTGAAATGATCCCCTATGGGTGAAGGTAACCACCCTCGACACCACTGACAACAAGCAAAGACAAAGACTGAGCAACATAGGACTTAACACAAAGACATCAATAACAGAACGGCTTCAGGCTGTCCCCTAGTTCCAATGCTAATAGGTACCAGAGCAGTCCCGATATCATAAGGTATCAGTGTGTACAAATACGCACCGGTGGACCAATAGTAGTTCTATACATACTAACATACTATGTATAGAAG
>JAVFBX010221831.1:0-11327 GCA_034783855.1 Mopalia kennerleyi | reverse complement strand
TTCGACGTTAGCTTGTTAATTCGACGTTAGCTTGTTAATTCGAAGTTAGTATTTTTGACACAAACGGCCGCCCATACCCCGAGCAATCTAGCGCACTCAAATTCTCAGGAGTATAGTCACGCGGAAACAGTTTTGCACCCGGCCTTCCTACTGGGAGGGTGATGGGTTAGATTCCCGGACAGGATCCAATCTGCTAAGTTTTTTTTAACTAAAATTTGTCTAAACTAAGAAAGTCTTTTTTTCAAAATAACGAGTATGCTGTTCATTTTCACTTTCTAAAACGTATATATTGACGTATATGTAATGTCCTCCAGATAGGCCTTACTTCAAAACAACCAAATTCCCGACAATGACTATTCAGTAGGGTTTTCACCAACAAAGATTTGAATCGAGAACGTCAAAGCCGCTTTTCCAGCGCCATATGGCACAACTCCTATATTATATTCATCGCGATGTGGGAGAAAATACTTTGTTGGGTTAGATCCATATATTTTGGTGATCCCATTAAAAATGCAATTCAAAATATAAAATATTCTAAAACCTTTACTTTTTTCTTCAAAATGAAACAAAATTTAGAGGAAGATGGAAATTAATGTTATTTTGTTTTATGTTTATGTTTAAGAGTAGAATTGCATCGGACGAGTTCTTAATATGTTTCCTTCTATGAAAAGATAGGCGTCGGTGTCCCCATCGATATAAACAACATGCTACACTGTTAAAAATATTCCTTAACAAAGTTATGGAAACAATTCCATAACGCCTTTTATGTGGAATTTTCCTTAACTTTTGTGGAATTTTTCGTGACTTGTTAAGGATAATCCATAAATATGTTTGGAATAATCCTTGCCCCCGAGACCAACTCCATGTCCTATTCCTGGAAATTTATGGAATATTCCGCTGGTGCTTTATTCAGGGAATATTCCTTAACTTTTTCCTTAAGATGTTAAGGAATATATATTTTTTTTTCAGTGTACACAGTAAAGGATTTAACCATCATGTGTTTCAAACAAACAAGAGAAATAAAAACAGCTAACATATTCTTTATAAGTTTTAACAGTTTATTGATGTAAACGAACATGAACCAGATAGAGTTCTGTATAGATTACAAACATTGAGACAGAATTGTTAAGTATATACTTACTGATCTAGCATCACAACGTGTATTGTATTATAGACATGTCATGATGATCTTTGTCATCAGATGATTAACAACCTTGATGTAGGATAATGACGACTCAAACGAACTAGAAACCAAGACTGAATAATAACAGTTTCTAAATTAGGGACTATAAATAACAAATTATTTTGGAGCTGAAAAGGATTTTGATTGTTCTATTGATGGGAGCGGTTGACAGACCACTTGATTTTATCACATACAACGTGGCACCACGTACACTGATAATGCTGTGGTCACTAACACCATGAAACTCGCTTAAATTGGACCACTCCCTGTATCACAAACTGTTGATAACAAGATGGTTTCAGAACTACAACGCAACAAATATGAAACATATTAGTAATATGTAGCAATATTCATACACATATACAGTTTTATACAATTTAAAACAATTTAAAACAATACGAAATTAAAACATTTAACTACAAGTAGCAGTGTCCCAGAATCCAGATAGACTTCAGCTCTTTGCTACATATTGACTTTCAGTAACATTTTAATAATCTTTTCCATTTAACTAAATGTCAGCAAAACTGTAATTAAGTTATTTTAACTTGCGTTCTTTACTACATAATGTCCACAGGCATAAGCTCGACTACATTTACAAAGGTCACTTTGTAAAATGAAAAATTTTGTTCAAGTTATATAAAATGTTTTGTTCGTCTTTATTACAACATCAAAAAAGATGTAAATACAATGTTAAAGAAAACATTAATAATTTCACAACATAATCAACTTAAAATAAGTTTTGTCAAAAGACTAAAGACTAAATTATCTTCACTGTAATTTTATTTCTCTTCAACTGTATTTACAATTTCACAATAACAATTGGTTTCAACAGACGATTGGGATTATTGGTAAAACACCAGCCTTCTATTTAAACCAGAGCCCTCTACCGCTGATTCATTGAAATTGAAAGGTCAATGAAATAATAGGGAATACTTGTATACTCAGTGTTGAAATCTTATCCACAACTCTGATTGGACAGTAACACTTTACAGGTACCAGTTCACTTAGAATAAAAAACAAATAATCATTGATTGACATAATTACAGCACAATTTACTGTACTTTTACAGTGTGTATTTTGTCAGTATACGCTCTCATCAGCGATAATTTTAATTAAAATTTAAAACGTAACATTTCTTAAAAACGATAAATTAGAGAGTTTAATACATTTGATAAGACCTACTGGAAAATATCGTTTAACCTTGAACACCTTTTTTAATTCACATTTGACATTGTTTTATCAGCAATATAGCAGAAACATGTAACAGGAACAATTTTAAATACAGGTATAATAATGCCATAATAACTGCCATCTATTATGACATTGTTCGATGAACAGAATAATTTAACATATTGCCGTTCCTATTCCCATACATTATGAATTGACGGTTAACAGATAATTGACATGAAGTGATGGATCAACCGATATAAGGACTAACATTTATAAATCATAACCATTCAACTGTTATTAAATTAATCAATAATAAATCCAATCAATACATATATAAGACATAATGGAATGCTTCTTTTAATTTAAAATCTTATATTACAAATCTTTATACAAATGGCACAGTATACAACTGAAGAGACCACCCTTTGCATAAGTTAAAGCTATCAATAAGGGTGAAGAGGAAGGTGGGTAACATGATAATCTATGTACGGTGGGTTACAGGATTATCTCTTATAATATTATATACATCAATTATTATCACGTATTAATTATGGCAATTGTTTTATTAACAGGATTACACTTGAT
This sequence comes from Mopalia kennerleyi, assembly GCA_034783855.1. Classification (NCBI taxonomy): domain Eukaryota; kingdom Metazoa; phylum Mollusca; class Polyplacophora; order Chitonida; family Mopaliidae; genus Mopalia; species Mopalia kennerleyi. Next base: position 8,389 of record JAVFBX010221831.1, on the reverse strand, counting down.
ATACACAAAATTCAACAACTAACACTTGTATAATGACAGCATATTATTAAAGACTCTCTAAAACAAATCGTTCCATATGTATTAAAGAACAGTTTTACTTAAAACTGACTGAGTCTGTACTATACCCTCGTAAAATAAAGATATATATAAAGAATGCTCTCTACAAGTTGAATATGTATAACTAAGAGATACTCCTAAATCCGCACCAGACCTAACAGATGGAAGATCTGTAACAACACAACAAGGTTCAAGAAGAATGGCAGTGTAAACATCTTTTCCCAAATATAAAGAAATTGTATTTTTTACTAAAAACAAAGAAATTTAACATGTTGTCTAATTGAGGTTAGGTCTGGCTATAAAATGTGTCAAAAATAATTCCATTAGCTCTAAGATGAGAAACAACCTTGTTTTAAACATGTAACAACTTTTTAAATAGGCTTCTTAATTTCAATAAAATATTTAATTGTAACAAAAAAAGTTTTAGCATATATATATATATATAATTTGTGAGCAACATAGCAAATAGTGAATGAGAACAAACCAAAGAGTAAATTAAATGCATAACAACCAGCGTTTAGAGCAGGATGGATCTAAAGCAGGACTATAGGGGGACACCATCCTGATCTTCTCGAACATCTCGTAATTTGTCTTCAATTGGCGGTGGCGGTGGACTCTCCAGATTTCCACCAAATAGTCGGAAATTTGCTTGCTCATAGAGCTGTCCATTAACAAAGTCATCATCCATAGACAAAGCATATGGATTACATGCATATTGAGAAATAACTGGTGTTCCGTGCTCATCCCAGGAGAGATTGCTGCCTGGATCCTTGCTGTGTTGATTCTCCAGGGACAGAATGGCCGGGAGTGGATCAGCCAAACTCTCACTACTGGAGCTGGTATTACTGCTGTCATCACTGGAACTCTCCTCATAGACACCTTCAGTTTCATCATAACCATTGCACTGAACAGAGTCAGTCACATCTACACTCTCAGGAACATCAGATCCTCTCATCTCTTTAGCCCCAGGGTATGGAGGTGGCGGAATGAGTTCTGGGGGTGGGGGTGGGAGTTTATCTGGGTTACTCAAGTTCTCTTCACTAATATGCAGGTGTACCCTTAGCTCTGGGTGCTTTCTTAACAGTTCTGCCTCTACTTCCTCATCACTACTCACTACATCCAAGTTGTCAAGGTTATGAGCATCATTGGACTCTACTTCAAGATGGTCATCAAGGTCACCTTGAATCAAGGGTTGATGTTGTGAATGTGGACTGCGTATTGCAGATTCTGTAGGAAGACTTGGGGAGGAAGGACTATTAGTTGAGTTTTCAGGGCTTTCAGGCTCACCTTTGTCATCAGAGCTGGGGGACACCTTTGTGCCATCAGGGGTATCCCTGTCGTTAGGGGCAAGGTCAAGAGTGTCACCATCAAGGGAAACAGCATGCAATCGTTCTCGAGGAGGCTGTGCGTTTGACGACTGCTTCACTGGCTGCTCTCGAAGATTAACTGGCGAGCTGCTCGGAAAGTTTGCAAAGATATGATTAGCCAGCACTGGTTGGATGGGCCTTCCGTCACCTGTTGTGTGACCAGTCTCCGTGTATGCAAACATACTCTGATCAGTCTGGGTGCTCTGAAAAAGAAAAAACAGCATTAGATTTGACTAGCTATGTACATTATGAACAACACAAATTTAAGCTGACCTCAATTCAATTCAACTTAATTCAATTCAAATTAATTTACAACACTAACAACACTTTCACAAGAAATGAACTTTTGCGATAAATTACATTTTAAAAATTAAAACTTAAATCAAATAACATTGCATATGTAAGTTTACTTTTTTTAGGGAGGTAAATATTAATGTCAGAAATGCACAAAATGCACAGTGCAGTTGGTCAGTGTGCAATCAATGGAATTGACAACTCATATCATGCTGTTTATAGTTAGAGTAACATGCTCATCAACAGGAGTATAAGTATGGTCGGTTTAAACAAGGGAGAGTTTTAGCATGTTAGGTTGGATGTTACCATGGTGTGACTCTGTTTAGGGTTAGACCGACCAGAGTCCACCTCATCCCTGAGTAGAGGTTTATAGGACTCGTTCACATGCTCTCGTTTTCTCTCTTCTCTTCGCCTGTAAAAACTGGCTCTCTTCTGCCTGAAGCAAACGGTCAGAAATACCACATGAATTTGGGAATATGCTGATGAAAAAATTGTGTATGTTATGAGAGCTACAACTGCTTTATTTCTATGGATTTTCTTATTGAGTACTGTAAGGCTCAGCTAAAATCACTAAAGGTTCATTTTGGGGTACAAAGACGCGCCATGATTTTGTTTGTTTTATTATGGTCTTACACCACTCTTCACTCCTATAGCAGCATAGGTGAAGGAAAATCCACCTCGACGCCATTGGCAGTTTGGTATTATGTCTTGGGTGCATGTACAATATAAAATAGGGCACTGCATACAGGTCCATAAAAAACTATTCATACATGTAAAGTTTTGACATACATGTATACAGAAAATTAAAACTGGCACCCAGTTAGTTTTCCATGTGCCAATGGTATATTGTAATATGCACAGTTTGCATCCAGTTTTCTGGTTTGATCAAACACTTGTACAAAAAACCCAGATATGACTGGACATAAAACCGTTACCAGTAGAAACTTATTTGGTGTCAGAGGTGGGATAGAAACACCTCCTCACAGTTTATAGTGCAGATGTTAATCCCTCTTCTGAAGCCATAAGATCGGCATGATGTATTTCAGAAGGTACTTCATGATTAAAGTGTTCTTATATTAGTTCTTTGTGAACTATAAATAGCAGGAGGTTTTGCTTTACTTACTTGGCCAGGTAGTATGAGAGTATACAGATGACAATGAAGACCAGGCAGGCTATCACAATACCTAACACTATTAAGGTACGCTCGTGATCAAGATTTGCTTTGGCTGTAAGTAAAACACGATTCTATGTCTTACAATGTAACAAGTTAGATAGATTTAACAGACACATGCAAGGCTCATTCCAGTCAACATACCCCTTAAAATCTGACAGTTATCAAAATAAAATTGTTTGTTTGTTGGTTATAATAGATTTTATAAAAAGAGTTGATGAATTTTTGATGTTGATCAATGTTTGATGACCATGTTATTACTTTAGTAGCAAAGGGATGGCTTAATTGATGAAGGAAACCACCTTTCCTTTCAGAATTTTTTTTCATCATCTGTTAGAAACTTAACAGCTGGCATGTGAAGGAAATTTTTTAGTCAAGCGAACTTTTACATCTAGAATATACAAATTGTTTTCTATCTGTGCAGCAATGTTTGATCACAACATAAGAGAATAGCGGTTTATTCCGATAACTGTCTTCTTTAGAGGGCAAGTTGGAAAGTGCTATCAAAGCTGCCTTGATCTTTTAATTAACACAGAAATCTGTAGCACATTCCAAGCAGCAATACATTCAGTCGGTATCAGGCAAGAGAGGTATTAAAAAGCAGCATTACTTGGTCAACAAATAAATAGCAGGCTTACCTTGTCATGATTCTAAACTCAAAATAAGTAAATCAAATTAAATTAAAATACATACACAGCACATACACAACTAACATTCATAATCCCTCCACCAATAGATCAACAAAACCACAGGACAAGAGTTAAATGGCCACCACCAAAGACAAAACCGTAAAAAAAAAATTGAAATAAAACAAGTAAAAGGAGTAAATATATTTTTATCTAAAAACTACATAAACACATTATCTAAAAGATGTCTGAATGTGATTTGACTGAACATTTCGAGGTAAAAAGTTACTCAGTTTTTGTAAATCAAATGCAACAATGAAGCGTTATTTATTTTATCAGATTTCTTACAGAAAACAAAATACAAAAATATGATTGAACACTCATTGTTGTAGCCAGAAGCTAAAGAAGAAAAAACATAATCAAATGTCAACAGGACTCGGAAGGAGCCTAGTCTTTGATAGGTTTAAGATCTTTTTTTCATTTTTGTTCGAAACACACAGGTAAAAGTAACCAATGACAACTGACTGTTCAATCATTTGTAAGCTACAAACTAGTATACATGTAGTTCTAAATAAGACTCCAAATCACCCAAGACAACAGGAAACTAAACATGTCACATTCAACCAAGCAAGGAAGCCAAATTTCCAGTCAAAGTTTACTTTATTTAGGTCTACATGTATAAAGTTTTTATACTGCTGAATCAAATATCTTTGATAAAGTACAAAAATATATTATCTTTTAACTTTTATAAGCATGGACTGAAAGAAAATGCAGTATTGGCTGGATTTATTGACATGGACATGACACATCATGCACAGAAAAAAACAACATTTAAATTAATTTACATACTTTCAAAGGTTCCAAGTATGCTGAAGAGATCCTTATATTCACAGCGCTTCCCAGAATATGGAATAGTACACCTAGACGAGGGTAATCAATAAAGGTTGTCTTAAGAAGAAAAGTTAGAAAGAGAGGAGACTAATTCAGGGGAGGCAACTGTAGGTAGCTGGAGAGGAAAAGCCAGGCTAAGCTAGGCATAGTGGACAGAAAGCTACCAGTTAAAATGCCAACCCATTGCCTCTTAAATTCCTAAGACAAGGGATTCCTTCACGCTGCAGGTCAGTGTCATGACTAACTCACATACTGTAGTTCACACAGAAAGACGGTTAATAATGGTCGCAAAACAAGAAACCAACAAAGTCCACTGTTTGATCTTCAAGCATGAAAATACACAGTTGTTATTTTTCATCTAGAGCACACACAAATTTGCTTAAGTTAATCCCCATGCTCTCTTTGATCAATTTCTCTTGAACATGGCTTTCTAATCTAATAAGAACAGCTCAAACTCTGTTATTTAAATCAGTTTTTGAACAACATTAAACAAAAATGGTTAGGTAAACATTTTGAACACCATGCAATGGGAACAAATATGTAAGACACTTTTTTGTAAACAAAATACTAATTTTGAAAAGATTTCACATAAAAAAGGTTCAAGGTCACAAGAAAAATACAATAAGTCAAGGACTATTTGACCTTGAATATAAGTAGGGGCCAAAACGGGATTAATATAACTGGTGCTTCTGAACATTGCAGCTGAAAACACAACTGAACAGTTTAGCTGAGAAACACAACTGGACATGCCATGCTTTAAGATCAGTATCAGGGAGTTTGGGTGGTGAGACATGGTCACACGTCATACCCTCTTGTGCTGGACCCACAAAGGGGGATTCTTCTTGACAACGGCTTCCCAAATGGGTTAAAGGACATCTGTAAACACCAATATATCTGAGAATATCTAGAGGAACTTACTGCATGACGATATTACTTGTTTGGACAAAAAGCACATATAAGCAGTGAAAAAAAGATAAAAATCATAATCCATAAAACTAGTTAACACAACTGGAAATACATTGATTGATTGATTAGTGTTAAACACTTTGCTGAAGAATATTTCACTTATATGAGGACAGTGTATTCAGTCTAACAATATTTGATACTAGCATAAAAATGTGAAGAGTTTGATAATGTTGATAAGTTAATCTTCCTTCAGTGTTAAGTAAAAAATAACATTGCTACTCTTCAACCAAACTAGCCTTGGTCAGAGCCAACGAAATACTGCTGTTAATTAGTTGTATGGTAAATGGGATTGCTAGACATTGCTTTTTAAGGAACCTCAGGCTTTCAACTTTTAATCTATTAAGGACAAAAGGATAAAAACAATTGCAGGAGAAGTATACAAAAACACTGATGAAGGTATAGCCAACTAGTATTGCATCTGGAAATAGTGGAATTCACCATGGTAAGTAGGACACCAAAGCAAGAAGAGGATGGTGGAAGTTCTAATTAACATGGCAAGATTAACAAGGCAGTCTGCAGGACCATCTCTTAGTCTTATAAGCAGCATTTATTCTCAATCTATCCTTATTTATCCAACTAATATTGTTTAATTTTAACGACAGTAACATCTATTTATAAACAATCTTGCAAGCTACACCTATAACTGGGCGTGTATCAATTATAATATTCCAGACAACAGGAAACAGGGTCAGTATTTTCACCCTTCTATTATGAAACAGTTTTTATGGGAGACCACACTCCCAGACCTCCCAAGCGGATCAGCAAATTAATTATTTTCTAAAAAATACCTACAATGTATTTTAATGAAAGAAAAAAACATATTAATAAATAAGCTTTTCACCACCACCTCAAACATAATGGTAATTTAGTTTTCAGAAGAAAAAAAACAAGTTTTATTGAAAATTTAGAAACATCATTTAATACTAAGATTATGAATAAATTATGCGGTTTTAAAAGCCTGCTTTCAGAATAAACTCTGCTTGAAAAAACCATACAGGTCTTCTGCAATAGGTTAGTTTGTTTGGTGAGTACCACGTTTGTATCAGCTGTTTATTTGATTCTTTCTAACTTCTTTGATTTACAACATACAGGTTATAAACCATATTACAGAGTATTTCCCTTGTATGGCATCCTGTCAGCCAAATGTCAGAGGGAAACCACCTGTCAAACTGAAAGGACAGGGTACAGGACCAGCACAGGACATGGTTATCGTGCCACATGAAACACTGTGGATTCGCACCAAGAAAAGTAACATATCGCAGGTTAGGGTTATCCGTTAATCAGAGTACAGACCTTGACAACCAGGAACTTTGTGCTACGATCTGCTTGTGTGTTCTAGATACCAATTTAGCTTGGTGTATGAAAACCGCTTTACAGACAGATCAACTGACTGATGCTGTACTTAAAGGTTTTTAATTGCTCAATTATAAAACACAGTAGTAATATTGCGTGAATAATCTGCCCAAAGTGGGAGGGTAAGACAGCAGGTAAATATGGGGATAATCGTTACAGATAGTAATCTTACCGACAAAATCTTTCTCCGATCTCTTCAGAGTATAGACACGTCCCATTATTCAGACAGAGATCTGCATGTTCCTTCCCACATTTATTAAATCTAGGGGATGTGACAATAGATTTAGGGGTGGTGGGCGTCCGAGGAACAGTCGACGGGGTATCTGAAACAACTATTTCATACAGTTCTTAAACTCTTCTTATATCAACATCACACTTCATTTTCTTAAAACTCCAACATCTGAATCCAGATGCATCTTCCATTATTTGCTACAACATTTGAACTCAAACTAAAGCAGATCCATACAAATAAATTAAAAACGTTAATATTTCTACTAAATGTATGAAGAAACATCATTTTTGTCCGATGGAATGGGTTATCAGAATCTGTATAATATAAAATAAACCAGGATAATTATCATATGCTTCTAGAAAATGTATAACATAAAACATCATTAATTATGTGCCAGCCAAGAAAAGTGGAATTATTTTTTAAACTTCAAAACATCAGGTAGATAAATCAATTTAAAAAGATAGACAGGTTCTATAAAAAAACCATTAACTCACCAGACTTTCCTATCACTGTTAAAAAAAAAAAAGAACAGAAAAAAAGTATAAGCAAAAACTGTAAAAAGATTTATATTTTTTTAATTGAAAGCAAGAAAATGTCAAATATATGATAAATTATCTAAAGATGATCAGTGATCTCCCTTAGATCCACACTTACAGGAGAGGACATTGGTATGAAGTACTGGAGTGAATAAATACAACTAAAGTATAACATTTACATGTATTGCAAATATAACAACAAGTATTGTCCTAGAGTTGACCAAGATGTATCTCAAACACTCATATGTATATCAAGAGTTTTAGCTCTAAGCAGATACCTGTTTAATGACTTTTCAGTTTTTAAGCTAAACACACATTTCTGGATTATAAGATTCTGGTGTACTACAGGTGTATTACATATTCCAATAACCCCTCTCCCCCTCCAAATCTGAAATCAGTGATATAGCATCCAAGCTAAGGCTGGAGCCAGGCCAATCTTAATGCTTCATTGCTCTAGAAGCTGTGAAAGCTAGGTTAACATCATCCGTCTGTACACCAGCTGATCTCCACTGGAAGAGACGTTCTACTCCACATTAACTCTGACTTACATTACACCTTACATCCACTCTCAAAACATCATCTTTCCAGGCAGTGTTTTTTAACAAATCTACACACCACTAGATAGTTTGTTGACCAGAATGTAATTGGTGTTAAAACTCATGAAGGGTGGTGTTATGTTCAGCTGCTACAAATGGGTGATGTTCTGGTCTGGTGTTATCAATGTGTTTGGTAGATCCCTAACAAAGGTGGTCCAAAACCAGGGGGGTATACATGTTACACTTCCTTATCTGGTGTTATCAATGTGTTTGGTAGCACCTTAAAGGTGGTCCAAAACCAGGGGGGTATACATGTTACACTTCCTTATCTGGTGTTATCAATGTGTTTGGTAGCACCTT
>JAVFBX010221820.1:0-11327 GCA_034783855.1 Mopalia kennerleyi | reverse complement strand
GCAATAACAAATATTTTCAACATGGCCCCCAGTCGGCCATATTGGATTCTCAAATCTGGGAAAAATTGTCAGGTGCATAACTAGACTTCCTGCCAGAGTAATATAGAATGTCAAGATATTGATATGCAGAACTTTTTCTATGAAATGGTGATAACAAGCACTGGTCAACATTCCCAGGTGGCTGCTTGGCAGCCATTTTGAATATTCACATCCACGAAAAAAAGGTCAGGTGCACAACTAGACCATATGGGTAACCAGTTTGTGAAATATGAATCTGGTCCGAACCATAGTTTCTGAGCATTGGCAATAACAATAAATTTTTTACGGACGGACTAACGGACGGACCACGGATGAGAGTGATCAGAAAAGCCCACCATCAGATGATGGTGAGGTAAAAATGAGGCAACGTGCTCTAGATCGCATTTGTACCATTTTACAATGGTACAAATGTGAAGTTTCTGACATGAATAGTTTTCTAGAAATACGCCGTGGAAAATGTAGGGTCTGCTTAAAACTGAAGTGCCAGAAATAGGCAATTAAAATTTTGCCACTTGGACATGATCAAGGGAAAACTAAATTATAGGATCAAATTTTAACTGTTTGTAATTAGAATTTCCAGCAAGACCTTAAGAAAATGCTTACTGATATAAACAGCAAATGCTGAATTATGTATTTAAACCGTAGAGAATGAAAACTGTGCTCGCCTCCACCGGGATTCGAACGCGGTGGTCTAGCTAGCAGGGCCATCGCTGGTATTCTCACCGCAATGATCCGAAAGATTAAACAATGAGGAAAGTCACAGATGCAACAAGTTTTTGATATGCCCAAAATGCATTGGTCTGTCTACTTCGGGTATGAGAGAGTCAACACGATGTGGCTCCGGCAATCGCGGGTTTGTTTTTTTTTTAAATACTAATTATTTACTCACGTTTTCTCCTTTATTTAAGTATAAGGCCAGGCGAAAAATGGACAATCCATCGTCATATAATTGCAATACCTTTTGTTACGAAGTTAAACCATATCAAACGCGTAGAAGAGTTGTGCTTTCGGTTTCCTAAATTTACAACATTAATCAACGAGCCTTTCGATTATCACTATTATGTCTTCCAAGGAGAAAGAGAGTACAAGTTTTAGAACATTTCTGATAGTTTCAGTCACTGTACCAATAAATATCCCAGAGTTTTCCATATCAAATAGACTTGAAAAATGAATTTAATTGACAAGATGGTGATAAAGGCAAAAACTTGAAATATTTTCAATACTACTTTCTGTCGTTATCAATAGATACAAGGTAGATTAATACCGATACAAGTTTCTGCTGCTATGCTCATATCCATTTGATACGGAACCGTGGACAGGACATCCAAACATTATATTATTTTGCTATCTCCAGATAATTATCTGGGCATCCAACATAATTATTCCGGTTTCGGACATAATAATATCCTGTTGGCTCCTTCTAAATACGCTCTTTCACCATATCATTATCACCATTAGGCCCTTATTTGCGTCCCAATAACATCTGCAACTCACGGACGAAGGCATTTTCAGTGCCACATTCCCGTATTATCATCTTTGGACAGCCGTTAGCCTTGTGAGATCTTCCATTGCCATTCCTTTCACCTTGGAACTGTTGTTTGTTCAATACACATTTAACCAAAAGATACACCGGGGAAAATACAGATACACTGATACACAAACCGGAAGGTTTAAGATTGTCAATGAGACGAAGTCCTCCGGAGAAGTAGACTGTACTTAAGTACTTCAGTGCAGCCGCCCTAATTGACGGCTTTCCACTGCATTCGAATCCAAAATAAACTCAGTCAAAAAAGAAACTTCACACTCGTTTGGATGTCGATAAGTGGAACATACAAGAAAGGTGGTTTTAAATAATGATTAAATTCCATTTTGTACCCATTAAGGACGGTGTACCAAAAACCATGTTCATTATGTAACCAGTTCCATCGGAAATGCTAAGGAAATGTAAGAGAGTAAAAATGGTAAGTTACAACTTGATGAAAGCATGTCAAAAGCACATATGCCCTCCATGAGCGTTCACAACTGCGACACAACGTCTCCCCGTGGATTGAATGGTGCGTTTGAACACAGCTTGGGGGATGCGTCGCCATAATTGAACCAACATGGCTCCAAGTTCCTGCAATTCTCTGGAGGTTTCCTTACTTGACGGAGTCTTCTGCCCAACACATCCCATACGTGTTCTATGGGATTACGGTCGGGAGACCTTGAGGGCCACTCCATGACATTGATGCCAGCATTCCTAAGACAATTCCGCGTTAAATTGGCCGTATGAGGTCTGGCATTATCGTGTTGGAATGTCAGACCTGGACCATGAGTTGCCACGAATGGCAAAAGCTCAGGAATGAGCACTTGATCTCTGTATCCTGCAGCAGTTAGGTTTCATTGAACGACCATCAGTCGGGAAAGGACAGGACCATTAAAGGCAACCCACACCATAACACTACTGCCTCCAAAACGGTCCACTTCCTGCATGCAACACTGGACGTTCCGTTCAACGCGTCTTCTCCAATCTCTTACTCTCCCATCAGCGAAGTGCAAAGTGAATCTCCGTCCATCTCAGACGCCGTTGTGCCCAGAGAAGCCGTTGACGTCAGTGTAACTAGGTTAAAATTGGTCCATGATATGGCCGGCGTGCATGGAGACGAACAGTGCGCAGGCGATTACGTATGGTTTGGGCAGTCACACGACCTCTAAACAATTCATTCCTGGTGGACGTTGCAATGAGAAATCGATTATGCAAATGACGTAAGACGATTTGTCGGTCTTCTGCATGTGTCGTCACACGTGGTCCACTCGAACAAGGTCGGTCGACTGAGGTGCCAGTTTGTTGGAGACGTGTCCGAAGATCATGGATAGTCCGTCGACTGCATCCCATAACCCTGGCAACGTCAGTTACCGACGTTCCTGTATTCAGCATGCCAATGGAACGTTCACGCTGAATGTTTGACAGTCGTGACATTGTAAATCAACGGATAATTTACTGTAAGAACTTATTTTCCTGAGATGTCACTCGACTGTACTAACGTTGGCTCAATTGCACGTGTCTCATAAGGTCACGTGACTAGGAAAACAAGGAAACATGCTTTATCCTCGATGTATATGCTCGCACGGACTGCATGTTTGTGCACGTCGGAGTTGCTGTGTGTCATGATGTTTTTGACAACGCATTTACCTCTAATAATAATAATAATATATCTTGTATTAAGTTTCAAGAAAATATTTAGAAGTTTAAAGTGTGAAGTTTTTTTTTTGACTGAGTATATATCAATCTTCTCCAAATTTTAAGCAAGATTATCATTTGTGCAATACAGAAAATCCAGTTCAATTTTTCATTAGACGGGCAAGATTTCCTTACAATCCCATCTTACTAACGGGATCAAGCATGTGGTCTTTAATCGGTCTAACAGATTAAAAGCAATTGCCTGGAGATAAGTTCGTAATCCCTCCTTTGTACATACGATGATTACGTTGAGTAATGGTACGTTTAGCGGATTATTAAACGATAAACGAACCAACAATGCATTGTACTGCCATGACCCCCTAGCTGAGAACACATGACAAATACGTCGTTTCCTAACAAATACACGGTTACGGGTACATATCCAGTCAGTATCAACGCCGTCACCAGGAAAACCAAAGTACCTTATTTCCGAAGTGACAAGGCAGGTTTGGGTAGTCAAAATATAAATTGGTTGATGGGGTTATTACTATCGTGTATATTTTAAGTAAGATAAGTAAGCTGTGATTTCACTCTTGAGGTACAAATATCTGTAAGGTATACACGGAAATAGTTGATAATCTATATCTGCAGCTTCTTCGCGAGACACCATGAAGCCTGACGTGAATTCATGCCATTGAGCTTCGTGGAGACATCAGATTTGCCTGGTGAAGATGTACCTGCAGATGAGAAAGAGTATACGACAGACTGCTTCTGAGTAATTGTACACTGTAAATAATTAACGTATTTAGAGATCGAACCAAGTGGATCGATCATAATAGGACTGAATATCGCTTCGTTTTTAATCAGATAATTTAGAAATTCTTTTGTAGCAAGACGCTACTCTTAACCAGTAGCGGATGATTAGAGGTCCGACATGACGGAAAAGACCACATAATGAGAGACAAATAAGACAGCACAGATTTAACAGTTATCAATTTATAACTCACAAACAAAACTAAAATAATTGTTGAAACCATTTGCTTCAGCTAATCTATAATTACGACACATGCAGAACCATGAGTTATTTTCATACTTAGCAAGCTGGATAAATTAGGGTTTATTCTTCTTATTCCCTGAATGACATGGTCGGAATTTTATTTAGTTTTATGAAACACACTTAGCATCTTTAAACGCAATCAGGAAATATTTACTTTAAAAAAAAAACAATTGATTCATTTTGCATGGCTGATCAGTCGACACGCCCGATGCTGACTTTCGACATGGAAATGGTATGCTAGTGATTTCGGCATTGGTCGTTATTTCAATCAGTGCTTTCCGCCTACACAACATTATGTTTACACGTCGTGAATCGACGATGGCTTCTTGAGCAACAACAGTCTCAAGCTAAGGCTAGTATGTACAGATCGAGGTCAGCATATCTGTTTTCGTCGATGGAGGAATAATAATTTGAGAACAATAAGAGGCAACAAAGTTCAGTCATGACTGGAGAAGTACGTAACAGTTTTAGACGAAAAATACTATTAACCACGCATATATGTATTCCATGACGATATCGTAAAAGTTACACTGTTCATGTAAACTCTGTTCAGCAAACTTGAGTTTAAGTGCAAATCCTAATTACCTTCCACTTAAATCCTCTCTTTCACAGAATATGCTATTTGCGATGGTTTTTTGGTGTTGCAAAACATACTCGAAATACTGTGGATATTATGGGTTTATTTTTTGGTTTTTGATCCCAAAACATGTTATGAGTTTGAAACTTTAAACACCAGAAGGAAATGCAACATTTTTTCAGTTTGAAAAAGTTTATTTGAAACCAATTTCCATGGTTCCCTTGAATCGGAAACAAAATATGTGTTGCGTAGGCGTTATGCACTGGTAGTTATTAAAATCCCGCGTATTTCGCCTACACAACATAATGATTTATCTTTACGGAGTTTCGTATTTTGGGTCAGAATGCTTTCCACAGAATACTGTTCTCAGAAAGGACCGTACGTACTTTAATCGAAATTTACAGCTTGTCTCGACGTCCATAAGGCTACATCGTTACAACGGTCCGCCCAGCGAATGACGAATGGTTTCGGTACAGCTAGACCTCCGTCAAAATGTATCAAGGTGTACTACACCATGTCAGGGTTCTGTTACTACGTCAGTGTAGCCGTTACTAACCAGCATGAAAACACAGGATGCGTCATGACATTCCACTAAAACGTTACGACTCTAATTGAATACTGCGGTGAAACACGACACGCTACCACACCTACGGTTCAGTGAGATTTGTCTTTACATTACTTGATTGATTGCATAATTGGGCAATCATGCTCTATCATAACAATCGTCGTGTTAATATCAAGTATCATATGTGCTTTCAGATCAGGGCCATGATATCTTTGCTGGTCAATGGAGGAATACGAATTTTACAACCTAGGCAAACAAAGTTCACATCATTCGACCTTGTGTTTTGGTATGACAATTTCTGGTGGAAACATTACAGTCATACAGATCAAATGGTATAGAGCATGGCCTGGCTGATAAATCACAGCTACTCGGCTTAGCATGCCCTACACTAATACTTCACTGTTTTGTTATATTGGGCACCAGGGGGCGCTGGCTCGAATAAGGAACTGGATCAGGAACAGGCTAATGTCATGTACAGCGGACGAAATTTGAATTATTTGCCACAAGTCAAACATAAACCATGCAGTGTTTTGTTTAAATGTGATTTTACCAGAGAAACGAGCTTGTTTGCTGTGTTAATACAAATCCGCGGAGTACTTTGCTTTATTCCCACTTATGCGTACAAAACATCCGGCGGTTAACAATACACGTTTTCGTGTAATATTTATGTTTCCAATTACCCCCAATATAACCGTACCGGTATCAGATTGTCGGAGGGTGTTCCGACATGAGGCTCATATAACTTGAAATAATACGAGTTAAACGACAAAAACATGTACAGTTACTCAGTTCTTAATGTCCTACAATAATACGACACTTGTTTTTAATATTGGGCACGACACCATGGTAGTTAGTACGAATAAGGAACTAAATAAAGAAAAAGACTTACTAGTATATCACATGAACAAATACGAATAAACGGCCAAAAACTGGCACACTTACTCAGGTCAGTAGCCTAAGCACTACAAAAATACCTTATGAGTTTTTTACAATTTAAAAGAATAAAAGGTATTTTTTGTCTACAAGATATACAAACAATTGAAATGCAAGAAAGAGCATCCCCGCTCACAAACTATGAAGCCAATTGAGAAAAAAAAAGCACATTTCTGTACATAGTTTACTTGTTTTCACATCTTCAGTTTTAGTCATCATGCTTGACAGCCGATGACGTCTCGTTTTATAACTATTTTCAACAGCCGCGTTACTAGACTCTGTCTGTTCTTTCTTTAGGTAATTATTTTAAAATAATGTAGACGATGTGTTGTGGCTCGTCTTTTCGCCTTAACGATAACCTCAAGGCACTGGAACCAATGTGTACGCAGAAAGTGGAACGTTTATCGAATAAACTTGACTATTTGTTTTGAGTCAAATATATATCGGAACACTCTTTTCGAGTCAGTTAAGGTTTTTAAACTTAAATACAGTGACAGTTTCACGACAAGAGAACGCATCGTGAAGGACCTTTACATTTACACACCGTGGTTGGGAAAGTATGCGGACAAGGCCATAATTAAACTCTGTAGTAGAAAAACTAAACTTTTTATACACATGATCTTATAACAAAGATCGTGAATTGAAATAGTACTGATACATGTAGGAGACGATACGCGAAAGAACGCTATTACAAGTTACAACCTCTTTTGCAATAAAATTCCATTTTAGAAAATTAAAACACGATTTTGACGAAAAAAAAGAAAAAAAATAGTCAGTATTGAAAGAATAAGGAGTTTAAAAGGAAACATTTACTATCTTTGAAATAAACCAACCACCCACTTTTGGTTAAAGCGTAGGCCTATTTCATTCGTAGCATTTCTTTCAAATCCGCTTATTTCAAAGCTGTTTTTTTCTCTTGGAAAGCTGGTTAATATTTATTTCAATAGTGGCTTTTTATACCCCAGCAAACTATTTTGTGGGTATCTTAAAACTGATTCTATCCGTCTGTTCATCTATCCGTCTGTCCATCCATCCGTCCGTCTCCACTGCCCTGTCATATTCCGAGCACAGTACTGGTACTCATTCTGTAGAACTCCATTTTTTTTAACAGCTGGCTGTGCACAGCTATGATTCCATTCATATATATGACAAAAGCGAAAGTGTGTCTGTTTGTTTCTTTATATTCTAATTGACATGCCTCTCTCGTGTTATATTTCGAACCATATCTAAAAAAAGCTACACAATGTTTCCAGCTGAAATTTGCTTTACTTAATAACAGCTGGTGTATTCAGTCCAGGTGCTGTCATGTTGGTACTCATGTAGTATTTTGGGGGTTTTGTCAGTCTATCCGTCCATCCTTCGCGTCCATTGTACTCTCTGCCATATTCCGACAAATATCTTAAAAAAGGTATCCCAATAAATCGAGCTTAAACTCGTTTTACTGAGCAGCTAACATAATTGGACAGTGCACTGCCATGATCCTCTTCACGTATTCTTGGAAGTTTTGTATAGAGGTCTATCAGTCAGCATTTTAATTGATATCCCGATGTTTCAAGCCCAATTTTTTTTAGTTAAACAGCTGGCATAGTGTGACGGTACAATCACGGTACTGGTTTGCCAAATTTGAAATACTATCTGTCTAATTATCCGTCTCCCTTCTACTTTAAGACATTTTCCGAGCGATATCAGAAAACATACTCGAGTATCGAGCTTAAATTTATTTTGTTTAACAGTTGACATCTCACAGGACTGGGCATTGGCATGATGCTATTCAGAAAACATTGTTGGAAGTTCGTCTGCTTGTGTGTCTCTTTGTAGCTATATACGGTGTCATCCATGAATCGTGCCCCCTACTTTCTCGATACAATCATTTTAGAATGTGGGCCTAAAAAATTATTCTATAATGAATAACAAGCGCAAAACTATATATTTCTGCTCTTGTCTATCATATTTCCTGAATGCATAAAAATGCAATTATAATAAGAGAATTGAAAACAAGTACGACCACGTTGAGATATACCCTAGCCTTACCCCCCCCCCCCCCCCCCTATCGTTTCAAACTAGTTCGTTTGTATTTCAAAACTGGTATTTTTTTTGTTTTTCAAAAACGGTCTAAGACTGGATTTTGAAAATGAAAAAACAGTTAATGTAACCACTTTGCAACATGTTTGCAGAAAAGGTGATTGTGTTAAACGCATCTAAGTTTGAATGGGCATTCGGTTTTCACAAAATAAACCCTTCTGGTAGCTCAACTATAACATCAACACGCCACAATGACCGTTAAATAGGCTAAGGTGATAATCTTTCGTAAACTTATAAATATAGCCATTTTGTAAAACAGGTTGGGTATAACGGAGCATAGAGTAGTTAAGAAATTCGTGCCTTTTGCTGTGCACTTGGTAGTTCTTCACATCTGTAGAATTTATTTAAACAGAACCATACAAATAACAGTTCGGCTTGACTTAGTTTGCTTTGTGGTAAAGAAAATATGTTTAATATAATTGGCGTGTGCCATTCCTATATAGGAATGATGTACACCACTGTTGAGAATAGGTTAACGGTGGTGTTTCTTTGTGGTAAAAAGGCCTAGCAAAAGTGTCGTCTTCCTGGAGTATATGGGGGCCCGCGGCCGTGGCTTAGTGGCCTACTTCGATGTGCCGTTAACAGGATCGAGTCCGTCTGTCGACCCTCTGGTGTATGAGTGAGTTGCACGATGTGGCTCCGGCAATAGCGGGGGTGATTTTAACGAGGTTTCCTCCCCGTTTTACACCGTAATTAGACAAGGAACAGTGTGAAGTGGACAATTCGTCGTCATATAAGTGAAATACCCTTGAGTACGACGTTAAACCCCAATCAATCAAACAATCAAACAAACAGACAGACAGATCCTGGAGTTTGGTTGTCGATGTAGCATCGGGCGCTTGACTGCAGATCCACCATAACGGACACTGGACGTTTTTTAGTTTAATATTAACCGCCGGTCAATACGAATTGATAACACAAAATGAAAACGTACACCAAATATATTTAATCTCCAATGAACGTCACGTTGTGTTTGTGACGCGTTTGCAATTATAATAATTATGTCAAAAAAATATTGTTTAACACATATATCACAGAAATTCAACACGGTACCGTGGTCAACACTAGACATTTCACTTTTTAAACTCATTGTTTTCCATTAATTTTCACACCGAAAAGAGCACACACCTGAGTGGAAATTCGGTTGGAAAACGTTTTATCCTTGATTAAGAACATTCTTCGCAGAGGTGCACAAGTTATTGAAAATTAAAACAGTTTAATGAAAGTGAAATTGGATCATCGAACTCCCCGACAAATCAGTAACTCGTGTTCGTATTGTCATGTCGGTAACTTTATAAACGCTGGACAACGTCAACGTCCATGCTGAGATCATAAAACTAACAGACCTATACATATACACTCAACTTCAGCAAGATCAGCAAATATCCATCAGAGATAACTCTCAGATCCGAGTCCATTCTATATAAACATGGTCTCAACAGTCATGTTTAGCTTCAGAATTGCTTCCCTTCTTGAGATCAATCGTTCTTAGACCAGATACCTTGTAGGGTTCTTGTCGCTGTTTATTGTGTTGGTAATGGTGATGGGGAAGTAGGAAGGCGACAGTTGGAGGTGAGTTACAAACCCCACATAGTCAAATCCCCACATATAAAGTATTGTCGAAGCACAACAAATATAGAATATCAGGACGTACTTCACCTGGCGTAGATCCAAACATTGATTGACCTTTAAAAGGATCCACCAACGCTCAAAGTGTCCTAAATAATACAATACAATCTGAAAAAAGAAATTCCGATTGATTCAAATATATATGTTTAAAAAAATATCACCTTTAACAGGGTTCCATCGACGTTCAAATTGTCAAAAATAATACAATACAATCTGCAAAATGTTTCCGATCGATTCAGATATATATATGGTATGTATCATATACTGCAGCCTACACGATTTTGTCACGCTTGTATTCCAACATTTATCAGCTGATTCCTAAGTCACAAAATGGCCTGAAGTTAATTCGATCCGCTGGACCACCCCGTATTCCAAGTTTTTTCAAAACCTTAACATGGGTACATTGCAAACTCCACATGGTTGTCCCCTAACGTTGTCCAAACAAAAACACTTGTTTACACTTTCGTATTTAAATGCACAGTTTCGCAAAAAAACAGTAATCGAATAAATGCTGCCTCACAGAGTTATCAAGAAGGGTCGTCGATAAGTTCCAAATAATGAGGTGTATTCATTCGTGCGGTATTGGTGTTTGATGAGTTTTCATTGGTCACTGTGCTATTCATGGCAACATTGTTGGCGGATCTGTTACGAGGCATGGACGCTCTTGGCACAATTATAATTTTCTTTACATCTTCTGCCCGTCTCAATGACTTCTTCAGCCTGAAAATAGCAATAAATACAGATTAAAAATATAGTTTTGCTTGTATGTTTGTTTTGGGTTTAACCCCGCACTTGATGTTATTTCCTCTCACATTAGGCGTAACAGCCCAATGGTTACACGAACCATTCCACTGGGAACCAACAATGACAAGACAGACAAAAGACAAAGGTATCACATGTATATGGGTTTTGTTTTACCACTAAGCCCTGATGGTGACAGAGAAATTGTTAACTTACCTCCAAATGCTAAAATAGAAAGAGGGACGACGGTTAGGAGGGGGGGAGGTGGTTTCAATATTGTATTGGGTTTGAGTCATCAATAAATTGTTGGCACTATATGACAATGTGTTTTCTTCGGGTGGTTGGAGGGAGCTTCATGTTGCACTGGTGCCCTCAGAGCTAAAGGGGAACAGGACGCCGATGTGTCTGTTGTGTCTGTATTACGTCCTGTTGTAGTCCTGTATTTGTCCTGTCCCGTCTTGTCTGTTTGTTGCCCGGGCTGTCGAATGGGATTTCCTTCACTCATTGGTTAAGAAAATCGTCATATAAGTGAAATATCCTTGCG
>JAVFBX010221809.1:0-11328 GCA_034783855.1 Mopalia kennerleyi | reverse complement strand
TATATACTTACACTGTTAGAAATATGGCTCTTATGGGCTCTGTTAAGGTTCTTCAGTCGTGGCTCTGATGTAACCCATTGTGTCGCTGTATGGAACCTTCACAGCAACTGTTCCAAGTATTTCTCTCTTTCTTCTACCAAAGAATCGTTTTTGTCGCGATGGTTCCATATAGAACTGTACTCGTTTATAAAAAAAAACCCTCAAAGAACCGTTATTTCTAAGAATGTACAGAAATTGTTTAACAGGATCAAAGGTGCTGAATCGTTGCTACAGTCTGCATGGATTATTCCAGAATCAACTTTCGCCATTACCATTCATTGGGTATCCTGTGTTTCTATTGTAGCCCAGGTGAAGCATCGATTGTTCTTTTTTATTTATACCGGGTCAATAAGCAAATAAGTGACCGCACCTTAACAGTCCCAATAACAGGGCGAAGCCGTGTCGGTTTCCTGGATCGAAAATGCCGTGCCTTCTCTTTGAACGGAGAAAATGAATAGAAGGATTCTTATTGTTTAACCAATAATATTTAATAAATAAAACTTCTGTCATCATTTAACAGCATCACTTATTTTTCGTAAAAAAACACGAAAAAAAAAACCCAAAGAAAAAAAAAACCAAAGGAAAAAAAACAAAACAAAGCACAGTGCATAATTTACACTCCAATTTTAAACACACACAACAAACACACAGTTGTTACATTACTGGTTTGTATCTACACAATGTATTTTCCACCTTGCATGTCAATATTGTTTGATGAATCCGTTTTATAAACCTTCCGAAGTATAAATCAACGTAACGTTACTTGGTTAACACACAAATAGACTTATTTTTGCAAAATTAGAAAGCTCATGATCAAAAATAGAATGTCTAAATTAAACTGCTTTTGCAAAAACAAAAAAACAAAAGAAAGTGTACCGTTGAGCTGTTATACAGATCTTAACCATTCTTCAGGAAACCCTTGGCAATTGCTTTGTGGTAATGCAAGGAACCTTATCGAGAAAAAATCGGTTGTCAAAAGTATGTTCAAGTGTGTGAGGAAGTCGAAGTCAATTTGCAGCCTACCGTATAACTGGGTTCGGTAAAATTCCACAATGATATGCACCGGTCTGCGAAGTGTTACGGTTCAAAAGGAACATTGATCTACACCTATAGGGATATAATATCAACCGATTATTGATATATATATCTGGCGAATTAAGCTAGTAAATGTCTTATTTATCCAAGAAATAAAGATTAAGTTAGGTTAAATGTGTGAGGAAGTCGTAGTCGATTTACAGGCTACCGTGTAACTCGGTTCGGCGAAATTCCATAATGATGTGTACCGGTGTGCGGAGTGTTACGATCCAAAGAAACACGGGTCTTCGCGTATTGAACGTTAACACCAACCGATTATTATCCAAGAAGGAAAGATTAGCTACGGTTAAGTGTGTGAGGAAGTCGAATTCGTTTTACAGCCTACCGTATAACTGGGTTCGGTAAAATTCCTCAATGATATGCACCGGTCTGGGAAGTTCAAAGGAACATTGATCTACACGTAAAGGGATATAATATCAACCGATTATGGATATATATCTGGCGAATTAAGCTAGTGAATGTCTTATTTATCCAAGAAATAAAGATTAAGTAAGGTTAAGTGTGTGAGGAAGTCGAAGTCGATTTACAGCCTACCGTATAACTCGGTTTGGTAAAATTCCAAAATTATATGCACCGGTCTGCGAAGTGTTACGGTTCAAAGGAACATTGATCTACACGTATAGGGATATAATATTAACCGATTATTGATATTTGTCTGGCGAAATAAGCTAGTGAATGTTTTATTCATGCAAGAAATAAAGATTACGTATTAAAGGTAAATTGTGTGAGGAAGTGGAAGTCGATTTACAGCCTACCTCATAACTGGGCGACATTCCACAATGACTTGCACCAGTCTGCGGAGTGTTACGGTTCAAAGAAACAGTGATCTACACTTATTGGGATATAATACCAAACGATGATACCATTTTTTTTCTGGTCTAAAGGTGAAATTCCGCGAGGAATTGCAATTTGCTGCAACGTATTAATTTGCATTTCTGTGGTGTTTTGGGAAAAAAACTTTTTTCTTTAATTGGAAAACATATGTGCTCAGAACAAAACATAAATATGTTGTGGCATCTGTAGTTTAATAAGGAAGAGCGGTCGATTTGGCTTATGTTGTCTACTTCTCAAAAGCAACACAGTGGACGTCGTTTGAATTAATCTAAATCTCTATATTTGCATTCTAAATTATGTACACTGGTCGGGATTCGGAAATATCTTATGCATTGATGTAACGGGGAATATTGTGTAGCATATACCAACTAATTACCAGCAGGTAGTGCTTAGATTTCCGTTATCCCCTGTTTGGCGCCAATTCTGCCATGTCGCCATCATGTCTATCTGCTTACATGAACATTTCCTGAAGCAAAATGGTTAGAGATTGAACTTTTGTTAATCGTTTACCCTGGAAATCTGTCTTTTGATTGCTAAAATATTGCTAAAATACTTTATTTGATGACCCAAAACCTGTAGCCTATCTATTTTGTTTTTTACTAGAATATCTTTTTGTAATATTTGAGTCTTTGTACGCGGATGTTTCACAGTATTCACTCCTTTTTAAGACTGTAGGTTACACACATCGGTTTCATTGGGAGAATCACCGACTGCTGTCCTGTCAGATACGGAAATATTCTCTCAATCAACAATGACGTGTGACTGTTGCTTTACGGCAGAGCAATTAACCTGACCTAAAGTAACTCTGCCGTAAAAGATACCAGGAAGGAAGCTGCGCGTGATGGGTAGTATAAAATGTGTTAATATACATATACGCGACCAATTACCGAACATTATGTTCATGCAACTAGGGCGCCGATAAGAAATGTCCACCGGACATCAAATTTTTCATTGCCTTAATTGGTCTATGTATCTCATTGGACATTGTTTTCTGTGGCGGAAGAATTAATTTTTACCAGGAAGGCACGGTAAGTCTTTCCTAAAGTGTTTCGTGCATCCGTATAAAGGCACACTCACTATGCAGCTTTCAATACACAGTACTGGCACAGATAAGTGTCCCATGATTGGAAGTAACAATTCACTTAGTGTAATGCGATCAGTGTCATCAAGATAAAGCAAATATAATGTCAAATGCACGGTACCCAATCAATATGAAAATATATTGGACAATTATTGGACTATTTCATTTCCCTTCACAGATGTGAAATGTTAGTTTATATTTATTCAGCTCAATATGGTAATATAATCTGGGGAGATCATACTCTACTTTTTCCAATGAGTTTAAGTCGAACATAGCAGCATCTTGGTCGTGTGTAGCTACCCTGTCTGTAATAACATCCCGAAATGTAATAAGTATTACATTCCCGCCTGCCCGAAATGTTATGATTGATACATTCTTGGGATGTGTCATTAGTTAACTTGATTAATCATTTATCCGTGTAAAATTCACACATATCCATATTTATATTTCCTAATAATAAAATATAAATAATTGATCACAGAACATCCCTGATCTGATAATTTCAATCTAGAACTGTCGATTATTGTGTTTTATTATTTATATACCAATGAAATATCATGATTTTCGCATAAAAGTGATATTTTACTGCAGTGTTATAACCCTTTTTGTTATTACTCTCTGAACTTTGACCCGGTCCGAACTACAGTACTTAGTTAAGTGCCGTCTGCACATTCCAGTTTTTCAGATTAAATGGGGTACTTCAGTGTAGATTGCACTGCACCTAACACGGCTATAGTGAAATTGATCAGATGAATTGATTTGAAAGTCAGGGAAAATGAATTCATACCTTAAATACAACAAAATAGCCATGCCTAAAACTGTTGAGCGTCAACATGCATCGTGCTCTAGCAAAAACCTTATCACGCATATGCAAGTTTTGGTTAAAAATATAGTTCTTCTTAAGAGTCGGACAGATAAATATTATGGCAATCTAATTGGAAACATATCGGGAAGTTTATTGTTCTAAGGTAGCAAAGCCTGATATCTTTTCAATGCATACTAAAATATGGTTTCATTTCATATCGAAGGGATTATAGTCCCATCCCGACATTTGCGAGGCGAGAGCTGATCGGGGACATGGAAATTGAGTTTATAGTTGATATAAATAATAAATAGATTATAACACGGGTTAGTTTGAATAACATAAAGATTGCTTGCTTGAATGGTAGATAGAAAAACGGGCAGCATTACTGTCCAAAATGTAATACGTTTTGCATTCTACGCAACAGTGCTGTCCGGAATGTAACTGATATTGTAGCAATGCAGCCTGGAATGTAAATACTTATTGCATATCGGGATTTTACTATATTCAGCTACAGTCGTTCGGAAGCCGTATTACCGCGGTGTTAAATGAAGAGCTTTGGGAGACCTTTCTGGTAACAATGCAAACACGTTATCTCAGTTAATGGAGAGTGTTCCGATAGTACCTCATGTAAACTGTCCTCTGGCTAAAAAGGCTATTTTACTTATAGTTATGCTGTCATGTACAAAGGATCATTGATTTGCCAACAGAGGATCTGTATATTCAACAGTCCATGCCGTTAAACACCAGTCGATCAATAACTACACAGTATCATAACACTGTGCAGTTATATGTGCTGATTTTGTTTAAAGCAGAACGTTCGATAAAGGAAAGGGCCGACTGACCGTACTGGCGTGAAATTCGTTATTGTATTTTGAAGATAAGTTGACAGTTTGTGTATAACTGTCAGAAATTTTATCGATTTTATGCAAAGTTTCTTCTTGGGAATAAAAAAACTTTTGAACTGAATGTGTAGCTTAAAACGCGCTTACAATTATCTGCAATGCATCTCACACTATTTCTTGTTGGGTGTTTATTCCATTTTTGAAGATTTTTTTCCAATTTGGGGTTGCAACAAATCGCCGTTACAGAAAAAGATATGGATTGATATACCTAGATCAGTTCATGCCTTAGTCCGCGTATCAGGCAAGAGAACTAGAAGTCATTGCCAATTACACCGTTTTCCAATGGGTGTGGCGATATAGTTGTTTTAATGAGTAAATGCCAATCAAAATACAACCGAGTTGATCATAAAATTAGGTCGATGACAGTGTCGAAATGAAAAAGATAAATGCTTCCAAAAAATATTACAACTGTATTTTCAATACCCTCTCGAAGTGTTCAAATAGTTGAGATTCGATCAAATCACTTACACCATAGACCATTGTTTGGAGAAAAAACATATTTTATATACTTACTTACAGTGTTTGTTCGTAGTGTATGTTTTAATCTCATTGCCAATGTAGATAGTAGCAGTCGGTTTGTAGGGGTAAATACAGCTTGATATAGACTATTCTGTTATACTCTGCTGAATTATTAGGGGCATACATTTGGTATTAATGTTTAAAATATATACCCAGCTAAATTTAATTAAGTATACACAGATGGCTAATACTATTCATTGCCTTATCCAATTATTATATTTGCAAATTAACTTACTACGCCTGGCTAGTTGTCCAACAACTTTGATGTTCTGATATATGGTACGTTGATATCTGGTGATCACTATGGTACTTAATGTGTACACTGGTCACGGAATCGAATTCTGCTTAATGAGATAGTCGAATAAGTATCTTTCCAAACCGGATATACCCTATCGCCTAACGAATGCCTTTGACAATTTCTTTGTGGCAATGCAATTAGCCCCTGTCAGATAAATTTGGTTGTACCAAGCTTTGCTTAGGGTGAGCCGAAGTCAGCATGACTTGGTATCGACTGTAAATATTGTTTTAGGTGAAGCGCCACAGCCGTGTGTTTTAATCCGTTTAACCGTATGTAGCTAGTTGATCCCAAGCAACCATAAGCAACGTGAATGCCACGACGATACAGAACACACCCTTATAAAAACGTACCATAGTTTACCACAAAAATCTATAGGATAATTGATTAATTAAAACAGCTAAATAATCAGATAATATCCGTTATCCATACATTCATAACGCTGATTCTTATACTTGATTTGCATAAAAAATATACATCAATTAGCCATTCTTCTCATTCATTTCATATGCGTTATTTTTTTATTTCACAGATGTCACCAAAATGAAATTTGGCTTCTAACAAATGTCATGAATGACCGGTAAGTATGTACAAAGCAAATGATCTCTGAATAAAGGTTAGAACAAATTGGAAATAACTAACATTGGCAACACTATATAAGTTTAAAATAAAGATATTATGACATACATACTTTGTTGTATTTATCTGGGAGTTTTCGTGTCTATGAGGCCTTTTCGAAACATGGAACTATCAAGCATCGCACATATTCCTTATTATCCTGATCCTCGTACTATATGCATTATTTGTTTTATTGTTCACACAGATTATGTCAAGATTCAACGTTCTAAAGGTGATAATGTGACCAAGCAAGCTATGGAAGGGAAGTTATCCAGTGAGAAAAAGTTATATAAAGCGAATCCATAAGACGACGAGTGCGACAATGAACCCCAATCAAATAATTAATCTATAGAGAAGACTTGGACAATTGTTCATCATTAGTAAGTTTACGTCAGTTTCTTTAGGCAGTGTAATTCTGTTACTGTCACTGAAAGACGAAAGTTCACAAATGCAAAGTTTATGATGTCAGTGATTCCTGTTGTCTGTTTCCAATCTTTCTTATGATTGTGATGTTTTTCAATTCATTTCTTCAAAACATGGGTAGTTCAAAGTGTACCAATGCTGTATTTACTGAACACTGGAGGAAAAATAACTTTCCATCATTATGCAATTAGCTTTACAACATACACATTGGTTTTGCTGGTGACATTTATTGTTTGGATACACTGCCTTCATATAAGTGATATTTTCTTATACATGGCATAACTATCCATCTTATATTGTAGTCATCTTATTTTCTATTACGGTTTTATCTTTTATTTTAGATCAAACCAGATCAGAGTTTCCGGACAGTCGGGAAGCCAATGTAAAAGCCAGGATAAGATTGGAGTTGAATAACAAAAGTTATACTAAAGTAAACTAGTAACAAACTGATAATGCAGGACTGACGGACTGATGGCGGTATCATTTATTTGTCTATGAATATTTAACATTAATCAAACCATCTTCAGTAAACATATTTGTATTTTATTATGCACTAGTGTCAGAAAAAACCTATAGTTTACTATAGATTTTGAGTCTATAGACTAATATAGTTTATCATAGATTTTGTAACTATAGTTTACTAGAGTAAAGTTACTATAGTTAACGCTGGATTTCGTGTCTATAAATAACTACAAAAATCTATAAATTACTATAGATAACTATAGTTTGCTAAATTTTCCGGGTATCTGTCATGAAGGTTACAATTTTGTTGTTTCTGTGAGTGACGTTACGTGCTTGATATAGTCCGAAGGACAAAAAATGTTAATGGTAAGGTTAATGAATCTGTTTATAAGCTTTAGATTATCATGAGGTAAGGCCTTTATCTTCATTATAATATAGAAACGTAAAATTAATCTTCATAGTCACAAAAGGAATACATAATTTAAAGCCTTTCTGCTTATAATTTTGACACGAACTTTGGATGGATGGCATTTGATACAAAACAGACAATATGAAGTGTCTTATTCAAATGTACAAACTTAAAGGCATACTCTAACCATCCTAAGTAGTTTCTAATCAATTTGTGGGGTTTTGTTTTTTTTCCTCATGCCCACCTATATGCGGAATTGCCCATAATTGTTTTTTCTTGAGTAAATCCTAAAGCCTGGTTCTGGCATATATATATATTTTAAACAAATGAAGAGAAAAATTTGTTCGACTCCACCGCGATTCGAACCCGGTCCTAAAATATATTTTTTGAGTGTGTTTTTATATGAATCTGTTTGGTAAGATTTCAATGCCTTATCCCTTGTGTCACCATAACATGGACTAATATAAAATACATTTTCATGATAGTCTTTTCGAAGATGGTATGATTCTAAAATAGATCATAGAAACTGTTTTTAAATCAATTTTAAGAAGATTTATTTATTGAATAAAAACAAATGTCATGAAGTCAGAAACAATATATCACGAAAGGTCTATCTTAGTTAAGTCACCAACATGATTATTTAGAACATTAATTGGATAAAAACGAATGCCATGAAGTCAGAAACAATATATAACGAAATACCTATCAAAGTTAAGTGAAAAAAATGATTTTCAGAATACTTATTGAATAAACACGAGTGCCATTAAGTCAGAAACAATATAGCACATATCATGGTTAAGTGACCAACATGATTTTAAGAATACGTATTGAATAAAAACAAATGTCATGAAGTCAGAAACAATATGGCACGAAACGTCCACCACAGTTGAGTTACCAACATATGTTATCAAAATGGCTTAAGGCGGGCTATCAACAGTATAGGCAAAATCAGAACACATTTGTTTAAAACCTTTTGACTTAGTCTGGCTATATGTTTTGTTACTAGCACTTCAACGTTTATTAGCCACCGATAATTGCTCAAAGGGTCTCTATTATTTGTAACATGACAATGCTCATGGAACTTGAAACAAACATCACTGTGTGATCCATCGTGCTTAGTAATGCAAATTACTAAGCAGAATCAGTTCATTAGGCCGTGCACTTTCTGCGTAAAAATTAATAATGCGTGATAATTGAACAACGAAGACTGTTAAATGCACTTGTTAGTGCGTTGCGCGAAAGAAGCCGGACGAATGTGTATCACAATAGTTGCCACTATTGATGTGAATTGACCTCAACTCTGTTTAACTTCTGAGAAACACATGCCCTTGACACAAAATAAAAACAACCTAACACTCGTTAGCCCAATTATGCTACATGAAGCTTCCTAACCTTTAGAAATAGCCGAATGCTAACATGATTCGGCATTTTATCTATCAGTATATACAAATTGCATAACCTTACCCTGGCTTAAACCGTCTCGTTTTTATCCTTGAACACTTTTCGGGTATACGGACACATGGACGACCACTCGACGTCTTTTTTCATACCAAAATCAAACATTTCTCAACAGTACCACACTCGCCTAAAATGTCTTCCGCGTTAATTAGGTCATGTAGATTCAACGTTATTTAGTTTTCAGAGGCAGGCCTTGTTTCTAAAGTTTAATACAGCTGCATCGCGGGTCTCTATATACTGTATAGTCTATATACTATACGTATTCGCATCTATCGATAGCCAAGTAAGATAATTTGTGTGACCAAATGTAAAATGCGGTTCAGAACTGCTTTTCGCAAGTAAAATAAACATATACCGCACGAAAGTCCGTAATATAGCTACCATATGCCATGAAGTCAGAAACAATATGGCATGAAAGATCCACCATAGTTGAGTTACCAATTGATTGTTGAGTGTTTATCAACAGTAGCCGCAAAATCGGAACACATGTTGTCACAGCCTTTTGACTTAGTCCCACTATATGTTTTGTTTACTAGCAATTTTACGTTTATTAGCTACCGATAAATTCTTAAATTTCTCAAATCAAATAAGGTAGGTTCTCTATTGTTTGTAACATGTTAGAAAAACAGCTACACTAAGAAAGTCAGTAAAACAGCTGCCTTAGAGAGCATCTATAAATGCCAATAAGTATATTAATATAATTATATTCTTAAACTTTCTCGCCAATAATCATTTTAAAACATATTCTTAAACTTTCTCGCCAATAATCATATTGATATATATTCTTAAACTTTCTCGCCAATAATCATATTAATATATATTCTTAAACTTTCTCGAGCAAAACAAAATAAATTTGTTCTAATTTGACAGTTCGAATATACAAGTGGGGAATTGATAGTTTATCCAAGGCATCTCCACATTAGGTAGCCTCTTCTAATGACTCTTTAACGCCGTACTTTATTTCACTATTAATGTGAATTTGACTTGGGAGAGATTTAACGCCGTACTTTATTCCACTATTAACGTGAATTTGACTTGGGAGAGATTTAATGCCGTTCTTTATTCCAGTATTAATGTGAATTTGACTTTTTTTAACAAAAGCCTAACCTTGGTGATCACGTTTCGGATAAACCTTAATAGTACTACTATCAAGGTATGTGTTGCCCTCTCTGCTTGTAAATATTCTTTAGAAACTTGCCTGTACGACTCCCCAATCCCCCCTCACCCCCCTCCCCCACCTAAGATTATCAATACATCTTTGGTTAAAGCATACATTATAAGCAGCTACGCTCCAGTAGACTTCCTTAATTTTAGAAAGAAATGAAGGGTACCATATTACCGCAGTTAATCTTCCGATACATAAAAAATGTACAGGCCTTAGTTACTTGCAAATTTGTGAGTTGGCGAGACCTATAAAACGACCACTTGATGTCCATTTTCTCGTCAAAATCAATTATTTCTCAGCAGGACCATTGTCGCTTTTTGACAAATTAAAATGTCTTCAGGATCGAAGAACGAGCTTTAGCGGGACATGCCTGAGTCTCTCCCAGTTGGGAGCCGCCTCTCGGCGAATATTCAACAAATACGACAAAATGTCTTTGGCGAGGTAAAAGGCCATACGGATTGAATATTATGCTTTTACTCACGTATAGGCCATATTTCTAAAGATTTCGTACGGCTAGACGTCGTATCTTATGACCGTATGTACAATGCTATACGATACGTATACGCATTGCACAGTGTTTGGTGGGATGTCTCTGGACTGTGTGTACGAGATTCTTTTTGAAATCATATGTTAAAGTTTCTGTTTTGGTAGATTGATCTTTTGCTTTCACATTGGCTTTAAATATCCTATTTCCCCACAAATATCATATTGTGTTGGAAGTGGATAATGCTGTATTTGTAGAAATAACAGTTTCCTGTAATCTGAAGCAAAATAAGTGTTTGGCGTAGGTGGTTTCTTGAAATAGCAAAGCGTCGTGTCGTAAATGATTAATCGGTCTTCCAGTTTAAATTTGAACATCTATCGCAATATCATCTCTTGGATTTCTCTGCTTTATCAAGAAAGTGAATTATTAAGTCTGTAGCATTCTTGTTAAAGACGACACAGAATCCAGCTGACTTAAATCGAAGGGACAAAGTACGTTATTAGAGCAGTCAGGCTCTGTCACTTTTAATTCGATGAATTTTATAGTTAGTTGCCCTAAAACATAGTTACAAAGGTACACTTAGCCCAACGCTATTGGCTGAAATTCGTGATTATATGAACACAAAATGTATGTTATAACACACATCGTTTGTTTGTTTGTTTGAACACCAGGGTAACAGAAAGCTCCTCTTTTCTCGCCTCTTACGATAGACTGAGGAAGCCGGGAGAGTATTCTGCAG
>JAVFBX010221798.1:0-11328 GCA_034783855.1 Mopalia kennerleyi | reverse complement strand
TCTTTGATTGTGATCTTATGTTTTATGTTCTTGACAAATTTCACATTTTATCCAGGAGTGTACATACCTAATCTGACTTTAATTAATTAATTGATTTTTATGGTCAAAAATGTTTGCTTTGATTAAAATATGTATATTTTTTACATGTCGGCGTGGGAATATTGCTTTGAATTTTTTATCCCCCCATTTTTTTTAAAGCATTATAAACATTGATTTATAACTACACACACTTTGTTCCAACCTCCGGGGAATTTTCCCTAGGAAGAACAGGTGCTCCTAGTTTTTTCCTCTTCATTAGCTAGGCTTCTAACTTCTGCTGCTGCTTATGCAAGGAACTGATGAAAATTGATTGTTTCTTTAAACCATGAAGCTGAGTAAAGTAAGATTTTTCATCATGTTGCCAAATGGATTTGTATTATTTATAACACTGATTATAAGTTTCATATATTGCTTCTTCAGTGGAAATGCACATGTATATTTTGGAAATGTAATGCTACCTGTGTCTGTGATATTGCAGTGAGAATTTATCTTCTGGAGTGTATTAAATGGCATACTCGTGTTACATCAACAAAGAAAGGGACAGATTTATATAAGGAAAACATTTCTTACATCAATCTCATACATGTATAAACAGATGGGGATGTCTGTCGGACACTACTGCGCGGTTTAATACTTCACAAATTGTATTAAACCCCAAAATTTGTCTATTTTGTTAAAATAACTTTTTCTCTGTAATAAATATTTGCCATATGGATTTCATATTTCACGGTTCAGGACAATTTTCAGCCTAAGTAAGAAATCTCTGAACTCTGGGGGTATTCCTGGGGTGCTGTCAGAGGACCTATATTTCTAAATGTATCCTGTCCTCAGGGAATAAATCTTCTTATGTTTAACCATTTAAATATAGCTATAAAATATGTAACGAAAAGAATGTCAGGAAATATATTTTTCTTACTGAAAAGAAATATTTTAAATATGATTTCAAATATAAACATCTGAATTTTGTTGTTGTTATTTGGCATATTTATGTGTGATAAATTCTTACCAAATTTCAAAGTTTTTAAGTATTTATGCTAGAAGTACAACAATAACTAGTTAGATTTGAGGCAGGAAGCTTGACTTATCCATACAGTGTGGTCACTGTTAGGAGTCCTCCCACTTCCTATGTCATCTACCCAGAGTACATTGTAGTCTTATAAAGTAAGACAATACAGAAAAGAACATTAAATACATACACCAACAATAAGTTTATTGCTCCATTTCTATTTATCACTGAATATAAAATCTTATTTGTTTTCTGGATTTCATCATTTGATAGTTAAACATAGTTTGATTTAATTGAAATGCCTCCAAATGCTCTGTATCTTTAATAAGGCATTGTGTGAAGCCTAACTGGTTCTCCAAAGTGTAACTGTAA
Source organism: Mopalia kennerleyi (assembly GCA_034783855.1). NCBI lineage: Eukaryota > Metazoa > Mollusca > Polyplacophora > Chitonida > Mopaliidae > Mopalia > Mopalia kennerleyi. The sequence continues at coordinate 9,911 of JAVFBX010221798.1, read as the reverse complement.
TGCTTTCAAACTCAGTTTTTTGGGGTTGTTATTAGTGAATTGATGTTATCATGTTGGTATAATTTGCCCTTTTAGTAATTGATACCTGTAAAACGAAAGCGATGGTAAATAAGGGGATTGATCAATTTACTGTATAAAAAACAATATTGATCATTGTGAACAAGTTGTAGTGTTTCATGTATCAAGTCCATTTATTGCTACATCTGGTGCGCACAATAGAGAAATGAGATAATGTGGCCCACTGCTGTCTGGACTGGGTCGACCCAAACCTGGGGATAAGAGGGGCCACTGCCATACATGCTGAACTTTAACTCCAACTCTTAATGAATATCAGAGAAATGTACTGGCTTTTTCTCCTCTATTCAGTACGGATACATGGACAAAGTGTGTCTCTAATCCTAGACAGCTGTGTTGTGAAGTTTTGGTGTAAAGCTGGCAGGGGATGAACAGTTGTCACAGGCATCTACTGAGTGTTGGTTTTTGTGGGAATTTGGTCTACATTGGTCTCCTGCTGACTGGCTTGACACTATACTTGCACCTCTGATTCGGAAAGCTGAATAATTATTCAAGCTTTTCTTTTTTTAAATCCCCTCTCCACTCTACAGGTGTTATTTACATAAAAGAGGTGTGTCTGACATTAACCTATTTTACCTGCACTCTTGACAAGGTGTGACCACCAGTGTACTAGTGGTGTATTAATTTGGGCTAACAATGAGTGATCAACATTCACCAGAGGAATAGTCACCTCACATGGAGTAGACACTAACCACCTTTTGAGATATTCAAATACAGGTTTATGATAGGCTTTGTTAGCTCGTGTACCGTACATGTAATAGTGTAAATTAAAAAAAAGGTTCTTAGACTGAAGTTCACATGATTAATCTTGTATGTTTGAAGTGTATGTCTAAGTGTGTGGTCAGTTAAGAGACAATCATGTCTTTTATTTGTACAATAGCTTATAGATATGATTCTACCCAGCCAAAAAAAACAGCAACTGAGTAACAAAAAAGCAAATGGCTGTCAGCTTACATGTAGCGGTGTTTGAAGACCTATTATTGGACCCTGTAGTTGAGTAGCATTATGATCTGTAAGATAGATTTTTACCACCTTTTGTTTGATAAGTGAACTGATTGTGGTGTACTGTCTGTTGACAACAAACTTTGTAGACTAAGACGGTTCCCAAAACTTCCACATTAAAAGGCTGTTGAACTAACTTAAAATCATTGGTCAGCATACAGTCCAGGTAAAACACCTACACTACTGCATGTATTTGAATTTATTTTTCTTTTCATGAATCTTATTAATTATTGCTGGAATTGAACCGTGCCTTACTTTTCCTTTATCTTACACTCAACCACTTAAATTAAATATTTTTCCAGGAATAAGACAGTATTGAAAATATGTGGATAGAATTGAATTGCTTACTTAATTTACGTGGTCTTAAACAGACCAACAGCACATTTATCAGCCATGGCAGTCACAATCAAGATAAACTGATATTCTGGTATTAGTCGGTATTCAAACATTGATCGGTATTTTTTGTTTCAACAATGTCCTGAAGACTGTGTTTAATAATAAATATATGTTGGACATGAATTGATACTCGCGATTCTGTTGAATTTGGGCATTGATATTACGGTATTACTGAGTATTGAAATGGGCATATTTCCTCAAGGGTTTTTGTCCCTCATGAATGGACTCACCACATGTCGGACATTCGTGTATGGTCAGCGCCTGTACAAGTCAAAAGAGGGTAGGCTCCATCTGGGGAGGAAGGCGTTCCCATGGGGAGAATGACTATGTTAAAAACCCATCAGGATGCTTTTGAAAGGAAGTCATTATGGGCAAATCCGAACACAACAGGGCAGCCGAGCTACATGAATCTAAAGAGAGCTAGCCATTGTTCTTATTCAGCTGATCAATACTAGTTGAGAGCTGTGATTTGTGGCGGTGGAGAAAACTGTCAGTAGCAGATCTCCACAGAGCCATTGCCAAATGACCACACAATCATTGCATCACATTGCTCTGATGTGTTTACAGTGTGCCGAATACAAACACATTTCCACTGACTAGGTCATACACAGGACTGGTCTCCCTTTGTTTTTTCATCGATGACGCAACCCCCTATATAAATTACTGGATGTATATGTCTGACCATGACAGGATTTACATTTACAATTTAAATGTACACTTTTCCGAGAATACCTTCATCGTATCAGGTTTACATCTTAGATTGAGATGTCTTTTGTAATAATTATAATAGCAGCCATATTTTTTTTATATAAAAAAAATGTTTAATGCTTAAAAATATGTAGGCTGTTTTTCATAAACTGTATATTACATAATATAATCTTCTATAATAATAATTTTGAAAAAGGGAAAACAGGTTTTACCTTTTTACCATAGTGGAAACTGTATTAGTGAGCCGCATCATGGACAGATTTAAAAGAACAACAAATGTGATTTTTAGTTTTTTATTGATTTATGAGCTTATATTTTTTAAGGGGTGGGTTGGAGTCCAGGAGGAGTGGGGTACAATCATATGTATCTACATGTGCCAGCTTTTCATCCTAATCCTTGATAATTAAAGATAGTGGGGTTTGGGGTGTGAATAGGATCAGGCTCCCAGCCTGCAGTCTTACGGAAGGTGACTCTGAGAATTAGACTCTGATAATAATGAAAATTCCCCAGGAAAATGTCTGCTAACATGGCTTGGCATTTAAAGATCAATAAAGTCAGTGTTAAGGCACTGTGGTAACATTACATGCTGAGTGGTGTAATGGTGGAAACGTCATTGTTCCCTGTCAAATCAAACTCGGGCTTGAAAGGCAACCGAACCAACCAAGCATACCACCTCTCCTAAAATGACCCAAATAAAACCGAGCAGGCAAATATTCCACATTTCTGCCTGACAGCTTGCTAAGGGTAAAATCGTTTTTGTTTCTGACTCTAATGATCTGTGCTAATGATTAATTTGATTTTGGTTGAAGTCCTTTTTACTCACACCCCAGTAACATTACAGAATCCTTTTGTTACATTCTCAATAAAAACCGGCGTCACAGTTGTGGAGGTTTGTATTGTTTGGTGGAAGCTTTTCCTCAGGACCTAATATCGGACAAACAGGACTGTCTGTGCAGTCATAAACTAATTCCATTTCTATAACACAGTCTACATATCTATGTTGATGTACTGGAGATCAAAGGAGCCCGATGTGTTGTTTCTCAGATTAAAACAATAAGTATGTCTGCTGGTGTCTGCTCAATTTTCATGCCAAGTAAACTAAATTCTTGGTAAGTTTATTCACGAAACAGCTTAACATAATAGAAGATTTTGTAGTTTTGTTCATGTTTTTATTACTGTGCTCAATGGCATTTCAAGCATGCGGGTGAAAGGTGCCGCCTAATGGATGGAGAACACCCCCACCCCACAATCACCAGAGAACACCCTATACAATGACACCGCAAACAGATCAGCTTCCTGTTGCCCCTTAGCTGTAAGAGCCACAGGAAGTTCCCTCTAGCCACCCACAACATATTAGAAGAGAAACTGAGAACTGAATGGTTAGGTTTTTGTAAGACTTTGAGGACTAGAAGGATTCTGATTAACATACAGTTTGTCTTAACACACTAGACGATGTGGTCATGCCAGGAAATACTCCTCTTAATTCAAATGTTAAGAGGTCCTTCGTTTTGCATTTATTAATTAAAACATTTTCTAAATTTATTTAAAGTCTGTGGATTGAATAACTATTTGAATCCAGACTAAAAGAAGTACCTTTCCATAAGAAATCTTTTTTTTCAAAAGTCAAGCTTGGAGAGTAAACATACATGAAATTGAAGTAAAACAAAAGCTGACCCTATGTATCTTCCTCAAAGCTTGTGTTTTATTTCCATGCCTATTAACAAGCTGGTGGTTGCAATAGTTTTACTCAGATTATGGTTTTGTTGATTGTCGTGGTGGGAATTGATTAGCCAGTGATATAGCCTTCCATGCTGGGGATATTAGCTAGTTTGCCCCTCTTGATGGAGTTATAGCCCCCCATTGTAACTTCTGAGGGGAATCAAGGGACCAGCTGTAAGTAAACTAAAAATTCAAACAGACAATTGCCATCAATATTTCTCCAAAAGTGCTATGGGATAGTCATGGAGAGTATGCTGAAGGCTAGTAGGTAAAGATTGAAAATGTTAACTTATTGAAAATATTCCTTTAATAACCATAATGTGACCTTTTTCCTGTGAAATAAAGTTTAGAAACGAGTGTGAATTAATAGGGTAATTGTATTTAGCCTGTGTTTACCAGGGCTAGTCTATGGACTTGTCTGATCAGGGCTTATCAACCTACAGTTCACTGGCTTCATTTTGTTTAATCATGGACATTGGCTTTACAGGATTTCAAAGTGGAATGGCTTTAGCTGGCTTTGATGAGGGGTGCCTATGTTTAGATTTGCAAACTATTTTTTCTCTGCTGGTGAAGAAGTGCTGTTGATATGATGTGCATTTGTTCACCAGTGTCATGCCTAACAGCTACTTATTGCTGTATCAAATCTCCCTTGTTTGTCTTGCTGGTAACAGATAAGTCTAGTGTTACTTGTTTCATTGACTTTTTTGTGTGATTTACACCGTGCTTGCTATTGATGCTTTGAGTCACTTATTAGAATGATGTAGCTTACAAAGGAATAAAAATGTAGCTACTCCCTTCCTCCAGACCTATGAAGTAAATGTCTTTGTAAAAGTTTATAATGTTGGCAGATATAATAAACAATATTCAAGTCAAAATGTTTCAATTTCGGCATTAACAGTTTGAAGATTTACTTTTGTATTGAAATATCTTGTAAAAATTTTGTTTTTAAAAGCACACATATGAAAAAATAAAGAAAAATCAAAAAGGTTATTTTGAAAACAAATTTCTGTTGACACCTATAACTTTTTGTCCTGGAATAGTTTACACAGCACTTTGTTTAAAATGTTATTCTGTTTAAATAATCAATTATTTCTCTTATGTTCAATGCTTTGTGTTGACTATGTTAATAATGATGTCCAATAGGGAGTGCTTAAGTGCCTCTAGCTACATGTACTTATATACTGTAGGTATTCAGGTTATTTTTAGTTTCTGTGTTGTGCTTTTAAATTACTGTATAAAATGACAGTGGACTAGAAAACGAATGCTTGTGTCTGTCAGGAGGCGCACAGTCTACCAAATGAGCATAGGAGCAAAATAACCCTGAGTACTTGATTTGGACATTTAACACTAGTCAAACTGCTGTTTGGGTGACCTGTTAGTTGTATAGATTATTACATGTTATTGATTTAATGTGACATGTATTTATGGAGAAATAGTGTACTACGTGCTGGACTACTGACCCCCCTCCGATATACCACTCACAGGTGTAAGTCCCTTAGTCGACCACAGGTTTAAATGAGAGTTGTGACCGTGACTCCAACTATATTGCTATAAAAGTGAAATTATCTTGATTATGGTGTTAATCTTTATCAAACAAATAAACAATGTTGTGGCTTTCTTCAGTCTATAGACAACATGTGTATCATGTACATGTATGTCTGGACAAGGAATCCAAACATAAAACAATTCCATCAAATAAAAAAACATAATCATTTATTCATTAACTATATAGTGTTCTCTAATCATCATAACACTTTAATACTTATTCAATAAAATGGAGGTTATTAAGGAGGGAGTTTCCATTCTCTCTCGGAGCTGAGGCCAGAGGGGCAACATAATGTCATACTGCATCCTAGCATTGTCCGGTATACATGTATATATATGTTAGTTGCCATTGTTGTCCAGTGTGGTTTCCATCACCCATTGGTCTGGCACACCATCATATCAGTGACATAACTGTAAGAACAGCGTTAAAGCCCAATCAAACAGATTAATTCAATATACTACCAATATATAGTTTGTATATGCAGGAGGAGAACAGTTTGCAGGCATCAACCAGGATTCTTAGTAACTTGGGCCATACAATGATATGATACATACCTGCACAGGTATACACAGGTGCTCAGGTATTCCTGGCTGTCTGGATAAACTTGTGTTCACAATGGACTGTCATATACATGTATATCTACATGCTGGGTTTGCATTTATATATCATTTATTTAAAATATATGTATATAATATGAAATTCCTGTTTAATGTGCAATATGCCGACTAAAGTGTTCTTTGATTATCTGCATTAACTTGTAAGTATGTACATTTATGTAGGTGAAGACAAAGATAGTTTCCGAAGTCTGGTCTACTGGACATGTGACCATTCCATTGGTGAGTAGGTCTTACTTAAATGCTGGTTACCTGTTATCATTCACTTCTATCGACATGCTTGGAAGATCAAAGTGGGCTATGACATTTACTCGTCAAGCCAGATTATTACTGTCCAACCCTAGCTTTTACCAAATAACCTTTGAGAAAAAACTGCCATTGCCAGTCGAATGTGATGTATGGTAGTATGCAATAGACCCTACCAGTTTAGTCTGCCGTTAAAACCAAGCGTAACACTTGTGACCAAACAAAACACTTTTTATCTATCACATCTATCTGATATGTGCTTTTATTACAATGCCCTACTGCAAATACGGACCCATTGTGTTTGGTGTACCAGAGTTAGGCATATAACGGAGCTGGGCTGTGTTACAATGTTGTGGGTGAAAGGCACAGAGCGAGGCGTGTATGTGCATGTAGTTTGTACAGGGATAAGGGTTACAAAGTCAAATGAAACTTCTACTCAAGGCATGTCCATACATTTTCACATTTCTCATTTGGGAATAAATATTTAGATGAATTGAAAAGGCACTTTGTAGCCAGTTTGTGACTTGAAGATGTCAAATTAGGAATGGAAATACAAATGCCTAATGTGCAGGTTTTTGTATTTTTTCTTCAATTCCTTGTATAGGCAATAAACTAAAATGTCTAACTCCATCTTTTATATGGTGGGAATGTTTTCTTTTAACAAATATTTGGGTTTCTGTTTTATTAGCCAATCTCCATGACCTGCATATTCACATCTATTCATCATAAACCAGCACATGTAATATAATATCTCCACTGCATTTATAAAGTTTAAGTAAATTGCAATTCATTTTCTCGGAGTCTGTCTTTATTACAGAACTTCCTAGTGTCACATGTATTACTGAACTATCTAATCACTCAATTTAGAATTTTCCCTAAATTTATAATATTTTAACAAAAGCGATAAATAAACTTATGACACACTGCCTTCATCTCTAAAGCGTGACATACATGTAAAACACCAAATAAATACAATCATAGATTTATTTTCAAATAAATGTTGACCATCATGATTAGCTAATTGTAATTTGTTTATATTTTATGTGGTCTAAAGTTTTAAAACTGGTATCCATAAAATAGTAGGTTGTAATGATGTTGAGACCTGAAGATAGTATGACTTTTATATGCAGGCAATGTATGCTAGTTGTTGTTTTTGAGTAGGTGAATGTTTGACCAGAGAATGACTGGTTGTGTTTAGACATGAGGTTTTATTGCTAGAGGCCAGATTAAAAGGGCTGATTGAGATCAAGAAGCCAGCAAGTCTTTTGTCTAGGTTACATGCTGTGTTCTAGGAAATAAATGGGACTCTGGTCTCCTTTAATGGGGTAGAGGTTAAAGTCGTGTTGTAGGCTAGCTACAGGCTTAACTTAATAGATCAGGAAAAATGGCAGTTTGTCTCTCTATTAGATCAGTAAGACAATGAATTGTGCTACTCTGGGGTATTCTATCCTTTAGTGGATCTAATCGCCTGATAATGGCACTGGGGTCTCTGTACCTTAATATAAGCACTAAATGATGGATTTCAGGTGATTTCATTGTCCATCAGTCAACCCAATGGACCTCTTGTATACAACACATGTAAACCTCTGTAACCAGTAGTAACCCAAAAAGTTGTAGACCAAAGTCAGAACTCTGAAAAATGATAAATAGTTTGTTGTTTTTTTTTGGTTTTAATATCCATTTTCTCAATCATGGATTGTTTATCACTTCTGTCATCTATAAACTTAAATAAGGATTACTTTTCTCTTCTGTTATTTGTTTAGTGGGAATCACAGCTTTAAAAAATGGCCCAATGTGATGTCACCTATTCTGTATTTAAACTATTTTTGTTTTTTTGTTGCTGTTTAATAAATGTAAATTGAGTACATATTTATACATGTATATTCGATCCTTTAGTGGACCCCAATCGAGACATGACATTTTTGTTAGTCTGTATTTATTAAAAATTATGTAAGCTTATGTAAAAAAAATCTTTTTCTGTGTGTATATATCTAGGTTTGACCCTAATGGAATCATGCAATTTTTTGTTTTTCTGAATTTATCAAAATATATATATATATATATAAAATTGGTTGAGGTGCTGACTAAATTTTCTGTCTTTTTCTGTTCACATATTTCAGGGTTTGAATGATTGCAAACATGTTTGTTTCTCTACAATAAAAATATATGTGTTTGTTTATTAACAGATTTGTATCAAAATCTCTGAATCACCCCAATGTAAAAAATATTGTTTCTCTTGTTTGGTTAAGCTTGTTGAATGGACAGTTTTGTTTTTTAGCTGATAGTTTGAGCTGATTTAAAACCCTCTCAAGAGCTGTCATTTGTTGTACAGTGTTTATTCAGTATTGATCAATTCTTGTCATGCTCACTGTAGAACCCATGCATGTTTTATATCTGACCTCTTAATTAGTTGTCTCGACTGGTCTAATTGAATAAAGCTGGCACATATCAAACATGGGCACACAGGACAAATTCAAATTGTCATATAAAGTTCACCCACCCGGGCACAGTATATTTAAGCTTGCTCAGCATAATTAATGTCACGACCATATAAGATGCACAGACTACTAGCAGAGACACATATATTTGTATATGGCATGGGGAATTCCGCACACATGGTGTCTTATTGGAGATCTGCACATTTTGGTTTTATATTAATATTTGATTATATATTATGCACATTGTAAAAATGAGTGACATTTGTATTAAGTTGATTTGTAAGAATACAAAATTAATTAAGCCCTATTTGTTTGGTAATCCATTTCATACAACTGTTTTCATATTAAAGGCATACTTTCAAAGGGATCTTGAAATATAAATATATTAAACCTAAATTTAATAAGAGAGATTTGTGTGAACTGATTTGAGCCTTTTAAACTATTTATCAAGAATGTAGCTCTATCAGACTTCATTTGGTTTGCAAACAAACCCTTAGCACAGTCAATGAAGTATTGGGCCCATAAAGTTAATTATATATACTAGTTTATAAACAACACCATTAATTTACTGCTATACAGTCAATGAAGACTTGGAATCTTGTTCTTGTCTGCAAACAGCATAATTGAGGGGTTTCTTTAGCCCAGTCAATGGTCTTGGACCCATAAGGTTATATAAGTTTCTACTTGTTTGGATTACTGCTCTGCACATTGAATGGAACCTTGGACTCATACAGATATATTGTTGTTTGTAAACAACACTTTTGGGTGCTTCTATACACATGTCACAATAGCTCCACAATAGTGAAATACCCTTGAGTACAACGTTAAACCCCAATCAAACAAACAAACAAACAATCTTTTTTACGGATAAATTTGTAATTTGTTTATATTATTTAGGATATTGAAAATGATCGTGGCAATAAATAGTGGACAGCTTTGACTGAGGGAAATTCAAGGTGAATTGGCAATGATTTTTCCACCATGGTAAATTTAGATGGAACATGAAGTGCATAATCTGTCACCATTTAAATGACGTACCATTGAGTAGGATGTTAAGGTAGGTCGGCCCCTTCGAGGTCAAAATTTGTCTGTTTTATTATTATTTGTTAATACGAAAATTCACATTATTAGCCAGCATTTAGTGAAACAATTATACAAAAATTTCAA
>JAVFBX010221787.1:0-11329 GCA_034783855.1 Mopalia kennerleyi | reverse complement strand
AAAAGGCGGGAGAGAAACTGGAGCGTCATATTGTCCACGCTTTCGTGGATTCCCTGCTAAACTATATAGCCATACACACCGGAGAGTTCCAATGTAAACAAGTCCTAGAAATGCGTGGAAATTAGCAACTTAGAAAGAGAACAAAATGGAAAATCTGACAGTTCAGGAAACGAGTCGAGTTATTAAAAGTGATGCAAAATAAGATGTGGCAAGTCGGTGACCTGCGATATCAACCTCTGTTCAAACTATTTTATGTTAAAACCACTATTATTATATGCGGATCTTAACGAATGCAACACTTAGTATGTATACGCGTTTCTTTGTAGAATCCGACTATGCCAGTACAACAAAGTTGTCTGCCATCAGAGAGTTTTGTAGGTAGCCACGTTTTGCAACACCGCAACTAGAGAGGTCTTGAGGTTTGGGTACGAGTTAGCTCCCGTGATAACTCGCCTTGCCCTAAAAACCTCTTGGCATGCTGTTTTGTCAATCCGATTAAAAGCAGATCACAAAAGCTGCCCGTGTTTAGTTTGTCGCAATTATAATCTGACATCTGATCACCTTCCCAGCTGTCAAATAAAAACCAGCTGACACAAGGATGCAATGAAAATTGAATCAAGCGGAGACATTTAAGCTAGTCCATTTAACGTGTTATCTGGGTAGACTACGGGTCCATAATCTAGTAACAAATGGTGTTTGACCATAAATCCACCGGCCAATGCAATAGGCCGTTTTGGAGGCAACAAATTGTGACGGAAAGCAGTGCTCGAAACCAGTTAAAGAATTTGACACTAACACCACCAAAATGTGAAGTGTTTCCACAATTTCGGAAAGTTCCTTCTCCTCCAGTGGTAAGTAAGACAGTATTGCTACTCTTCAAACAAACTGCCCTTAGCCAAAGGGCACTTGTAATAGACATCAGGAGCAAGTTTTGTGTTGACAGTTTAAAGAACATCCAAATACAGTTATTGAACTATATATATTTCTTGGGAGTCGAAGGATGTTTGACTATAGAACTATCAAGATGAATTAACCATCTGTTCGGATGATTAGCGAGACCTGCGTAAGTAATGTATTTTGTTGCAGGTTGTGCATGGTGTTTCGCCTGTAACAAGTGGTCCGTAAACTCTGGCCAGTCAGAAGAAATCTTAGGCATTTACAAACCAGGTTTGGGAAGCGGTTCTGTGATTGGTCAACTCTGAAAAACAATATGCAACGTTTGGTATGCCTTTGCCTCAGATCAGATCATATCTGCTACACGGGGCGCTTTTTGGATCAGATTTTACACTGCAGAGAAGAATTTTAAAAAAATGCGAGCAACGAAACTAAAGAACTTTCTTTCAGGCTACGGTTTTTGAGAAGTGGTTGAACCATGGAACATATTTATTTTATTTTATAAAATATAATCTTCAGAGATTATTAGATAAGTTATATACAGAAGTGGCTATACTTATTCCGGGACTACAAGTTCACTATATCAACTGAATTGTACTTCTTAGACACTACCAAACAGTTATTAAAAAGGGATTTACCGTAGCGAAACTGGGTATGGACTGCTGGTTTAGATGTTGATTGTAGGGGAAGAAGATTGCATCTTATCTGGCCAACACGCCATCAATCAAACAAACCAACAAGCTTAAAAGTTACTATTGCATGGGCACGCATTCAAGTGGCACTCTGCGATTAAAAAAAACTTCCAAGTATATAGTCTTTGTAATATAAACGCTGAATAGAGGGTCAATTTCATTTTATTATCATTTGTCCAGTATAAAATTTCGTCAAAATCTCGTATCTTCTAAATATACAACAGAAAGCACACTATTCAATTTTTCATTATTAAATGAAACTGATTCTTAATGCATGTGCGAAAATCAACAGGTCTCCACTGTACTCCAACCATAACGAGCATTCGTGCACTATATATATATTACACATGCATAATGCATGTATATATCTCTTGAGTGTAGCAGTATATACGCTATCTAGTTGTTATGCAGGGAATCCTCTCGTCACAAATAAACTGCATTCAAATACCGATGCATGCATGCATGAATTGTTAAAATGTTATTGGGTAGTAAGTATTGGCAGATACTTTCACTCTCCTGTGATACTTAATAATTGTGAACATTTGTCGTTCTAATCTGACGGATCTCCGTAAACCTAGTCTTTCCATTATTCACAGAGTTAAGTAATGACTTAGGGCTCAAATCGCAGAGAAAATTCATAGCAACTTACTGTTTGTCCTTATTCATTTGCCAGTTTATTTACCAGTGCAAATAAAGTATCGTTCGTAAGGGCGATCTTCTTTACATAGAGCCGTCACACTGCGCTTCTCCCACTGACAAATGTCAACAATTAATAGATGTGGTGTGAGAGTGACTTCATATGCCTCCAGTGTCGTAATGGGACTAAAAAAAGCTCACTGCTCTATATATTATAACAGTGTATGACAAATGTTCCCGAATCGCTTCAACCCAGACTTGTGGTAAATACGTGGAAACATTACGGTACCAAGGAATCGTTCGCATTGTATCGCTGGTGTCTAACAATTTACATATATATCGCAGGACTCCAGTTAATGGATGTTTGTGCTCAAAGCTATTTCACTTATATGAAAGTGAGGTTTTGCTTGGTTGGAAAATGACTGCTACTCGTTAATTTAACAGTTGTCTTTCCCTTTAAATATGAGTCTTATGACCTCGGTGACTCGATATTTCACAACAGAGATGTATAATTGTCATCATCAGGAGACTTACACAAGATGCAAAGCTATATCAATTCATATTGTATAAGGAATAAGGCAAAACTTCCATGCAATTTTCATGAATACATGGACACGGACTGATTTGATATCTCCGCATAATTAGATTGTGGGTCATCTTAAAATATGTGTTCTTCTGTCCGCGCGTCCGTGGCGGAGCACTATTTAATGAGCAACTAGGGCATCGGCTGGTCCACAGGGGTTTCACCAAAAAATAGGTAAATCAGTGTTGTCCAGTTTAGGAACACGATTATTTTATATGGCGAAAGTGTCTGCATGGTCAAAGTTACGAAACCGGTGAGACTGTCAATATCAAAGTCATTTCGATATGTTTAAAAAAAAAATGTCATTAGCAGTGTGACGATCCCGTCGCAGGCTTCTGAGACCGCAGCACAATGAAGAGTTTAAATACTGCTATGCCAAATTTTGTTAGGTATTAATGCGATATGTTGTTTTCGTATCACAAAAAGCTGGGATAAAGTTTATAGGCATATACTTGGCGATTTGGTTAGTCATTTTATACACTCACAGTTAGCGAGTGCGCATTCTAACGCTTACTTCGAATCGATGTACCGTTCACGGGATCGAGTCCGTCTGTCGACCCTTGGGTATAAGAGGGAGTCACAAGATGTGGGTCCGGCAATCGCGGGGGTGGTTTTTACGGGGTTTCCTCCCGGTTTTCCATCATAATAGGGCGAGAAACCGTGTGAAATGGACAATCCGGCGTCATATAAGTGAAATACCCTTGAGTATACGACGTTAAACCCCACTCAAATAAACAAACAATAAACACTCACAAATATATAGTATCGACTTTTGGCGGACTTATTAGAAAATGTCTACACTATATATTAGGGGAGTGTTTAAAATAACTAGTTATTTAACCAGCCAATCAAATCGCCCGATTTCAAAGAAAACCATGTTACCATATTTGTCTCACTTCAATTTTTCACGTATAATCTTGTTCAAAATGCACTTGTCACAAATTTGTTGTCCTTTATATATATGTTGTTGAAAATGAACAAGATTGTGTTGGATTTTTGTCATAGCCCATCGGAAACGTGTCGTTAAGACCTCTGGTGGGCGTATAATGTTTGTGTGTTTAATTGATTGGGGTTTAACCTCGTACTCAAGGATATTCACTAAAATATGACGACGGATTGTCAATTTCATACTGTTTCTTGCCTAATAACTGTGAAAAAACTCGTAAAAACCACCCCAGCGATTGCCGGAGCCACATTGTGTGACACTCATATACCTGAAGGTGGACAGGCAGACTCGATCCTGTGAACAGTAAATCGAAGTAGGATAAGTTAGCGCACACGCTACTACTAAGCCGAGCGCGGCCTTGGGCCAAACGGTACGTCGAAATAAGATTAGTAAGCGCACACGCAATCCGCTAATTCACGGCCACCTGTATAATGTGCAGAAAAGTAATTACTCCTGCTCTGTGGTTGGCTAGTTAAGAACGATAGGTTTCCGTTCGTCTTAATAAGGTTTCCTGTGTATTTTGATTCACGACAAAAGCGTTATCGGAGGTTTCCTGTGAGTTATATTATATGACGAAAACCTAATCTTACAAGTCAAATAATTTAAGGACATGTCATTTAGAACAACATATAGGATAAACAACTTGTGGTGGCAGTTTGACCAAACTCACGTAAGATAACATAAATTGACGTCAGACGAAAATTTTAATATGAAATAATTAAAAATAAAAAATAAATTTTCTTTGAAATCAGGCAATTGGTTGGCTGGTTAAACACTTAGTTCTTTTTAAACGGTCATGCATAATATTATACCGTCGACTTATGACGCTGAGTTGGCTCAACATAGATTTCAGCGCCAGCATTACTCCGCGTGCATGCAACAATGACACTGTCACTATATATATATATATATATATATAGATATCCCATGATGCTTCACTGCTGGCTAAGACCATTATCTATACATCTCGTTTGACTTTTGAGTCTTCCTAACCTTTTGATTTAAAAATAAGTTTTGTTTCGGAAACAAGTCCATATGAAAACATATTATGTAGCTCAGTCGGTAGAGTGTTGGGTCTGTAACCCAAAGGTCCCGGGTTCGAATCCCAGTGGAGGCAGGTTATTTAAAATATATACAGAAAAGGATTTAACAGCAGCTGATAAGGAAAAACTTACTTAATGAAGTATTTCAAGCCATTCAGCCTAAAGGTTAGAATAATATGCATATACAGTGCATACAATGGCATTTTAAAGTTCATAACGGTTCGAAAAAAGAAAGTTATCCCAAATTAATGAAATTAGTGTTAATCGTCAAAAAATTACTTTTATCATTAAACTGATCCTGTATGTCCTTCTCTCATATGCTACATATTCTCTCTATGTTATTTTAATCTTAGCATAGGATGATAAAGTATTTGTGCGCGGAGTATAACAGGAAACCTGGAACAAGCACACACATAAGATGATTCGGCGAAGAATGTTCCGTCGTATTCAGATATTTGCAGGATAGGCCTACCCATCAATTATGTCTGCAATCTTCAGATTTCCAGATATGCTCATTTCTTTTGTATTTAAAATAAACAAATCATTAAATAAATATAGGCCTACACTGAGAGCATATTTAGTCTCCATAACACCGTAGCGAGCTTTTCCTCATACATGCGATTTATTTGCTTCACGGCACTGAGTTAGTTTCATGTGAGGAATGCTGGGTCTACTTTTTAAACACCTGAATACCTTTACTGGCAGGTTTGTCGAGCTGGAAGATTTCCTCTGTCTGTGACTAATCTCTGCCACTTCGTGTTTGTTTGGTGTTTCCCGCCATATTCGAGATTGTTTTGCCCACACAAATCAAGTCATTTGCGTCTAGTTGCGAAGCAGCTGTAAGGTCTTAACGAAAACCATTTAAATTACAAGAACAAGCTTGACGAGTTGCTCTAAACTAATCAATAGAATTACAAAAAGAATACCAATAAAATCATACATGTTCACTTTTCAAGAAATGTGAAACCGATTGATGTTGTCCGGTTTGAAGCACGTCGGGATGATCCGTTCAAACCTACATTCGTTACCGCGTAGACTATATGGATAACGGCGAATAGCCATTGGTAACATTGCTTTGGAAATTGTATTTCAAAGTTTAGTTCATTCGTATTAAACGTTGGTGGTGGATTTTTCGGTTAAATGAACACCTATATTTGTCCACATAGCATTGTTCCCTTGTACCTAGATCCGAATACGTATATCGTTGAATTACATATACAGTCAACAGATATAGGACGTTTTGCCATACGTATGGAATAAGGCTTGGCACTGGATCGCCAATGATATTGATTATGTATGTGATCTTACCTCGCTTCCCAACACTCTGTGTGGTTCTTTGGGTATTCACCCGATTGCCCAATACATAAAACATGGCGCACTCTTATGCAAACTGAATTATATGGCTAGCATTTAATGCGTGGCTTTGAGAATTTTCGGACAAATTGCCACCATCCTACGCGTTGTGGAGGGGTGACAAGCGGGCAAGTCCCACAAAACACCGAGTCAACTTTGGGACATTTTAAATCGCTCAAAAGTGAAGTGGGTACTGCTGAAAAATGATTTATTTTAATGTTAATATGGACGACGAATTGTCGTTAAGGGAATGGATCGAACTCACAAGTGCTCAAGGAAGAAAACGTGAGGGTTTAAATTAAGGCTAGAGAATAAAAGTGTTATATAATGGAACATTAATTGGAGAAATATGGTAGAGCTGGCTCGAATCAAAAGGCAAGGAAGACTCATAGAGTGTAACTATCTTGTACCCTGTGTCAACATTTTATCCTGAACTTTTCAGGATCTCAAAAAATCGTTATGGTTTTGGTCGAGTAGGGTATTGAATTAAATAAAGAGGAATGGAATAATAGGACCATAACTAATGAAAAGTTAGGCAGCCAAGAGTATCCCTTGTTGAACACCAAAAGCACACTGCAGATGAAAGAAACACAAAAACCTTAAATACATGTAAAAAATCTTGATCATATTATTATATATAATGTAAACATGTGTGTATATGTATTGTGTTGTGAAAAGATTTATATGGTCCGTTCCTGAAGCCAAACCAGAATTCAATAATTCCTATGCTCAGCTTGGTTCTGGTGTGAGGCCAGAGCCCAGAGATGACCCTAGTATTAGAACCTCTGCTGGTCCATTGTTGCTGCCAGTAATCTTACAACAGTATTTCAATTTAAACTGTAAAACATAAGTGTTTCAAGATTCAGTTCTTCTCCTTGGTTTCAACCGTCTATTACACACATGCTGCAAACTTCATTCATTGAGGGGTTTCAGATGATCCCAAAGCTGGTTCCACCCAGGGATATATCAGTTCACCAACAAATACTCTCCGGATCAGACTTCCCCATGTGTAGCTCGGGTGTTTGTAAAGTGGCTTGTTCTCTTCTCTCAGTAAATCCAAAATGTGATTGTAAGGTACTTGAATCGTCTGAAAAATTCATGAAACTTTCCAATATTGCTCAACAAGGCATACCAACCTTTCAAAGGGGGCTCCAGTTTGTCTTAGGTTTTACCCTTTCTTTTTGTAAAAAATCACTGGTATACATTCGCAGACACTTATATAAATTACATTTGAACTTTATTTTTCATTATTAGTTTGTGGGTATAAAAATTATAATAATTTCATCTTGGAACCATTGTTTGTGGCATATCTTAAATAAAAATTTTAATAAAATGGGAAATAAATCAATTTGTTTGATGATGTGTTGTATTGGTATGATAAGTATAACGAAAAGACAGATTGTTTTTTGATAGCTTTACACCTATCTTCATTTGTTTATATTAAATAAATATAATTACCTGCATTGAAACGCACAAAGTCTTGTTGCTTGGTTGGTCTGGTAAAACAGTTAGCATAATATCACCTTGCAAGAAAAAGAAAACCAACTTAACATTTTAAAATTGTCTTCAAGCAAATATCACAGAAAAGCCGAAAATAAATTAACCGGTATTAAATTAACAGCTGTTGAATCAGTGTTGTAAAATGCAAATAAAATGGGTTTCCATAAGTTCAGAGTAACAAAATTTCTCAAATTACCTGTTATCTTTGAAGAGCCTATGAATCTTAACAGCAAACCATGCAAAGGTAACGTGTTGATCAATGAAATGATTTTTGAAACTAATCCAGTAAGACTTAAAACTAGTAGGCGAAGCTGCAAAATAAAAGGATTGATTAATTGATTGATTTATATGACAGTCGTGTATTCAAGGGCTTAGACAGAAAGGACAATTGCTTCATTTGGACACCCTGTTTTAAGAAACTTCAACATGCAAGAGATAAGGAAACTGTAAAAATTAGACACCATAGTTACACCAAGTTACTTAAAAGGTGAAGCAATATGACCATATTGGGCACCATACTTTCGATATCTGGCTAAACCCCTGGGTGAATTGAAACAATAATTGACAATAGCACAATCATGAAGTGAAGTGTTTCCATGATGCTTAAAAACTTATTTTCCTCCAGTGTTAAGTAAAGACAACATTGCTGCTTCAAACAAACTGCTCTAAGCCAGAGGGCTAAAGTAAAAGGAAAGAACTTGCATGGAATATTTTTTCAAAACATAACGCCTTATATGTACTGATGAAATTTTTAATAAGCTGAAATGAATCGAGTTATGTGTTATTCGTTTCCAGCAATGGATTTCAAGTGGTGTTTATTAATATAATTTCCTTTAAAACACACTACATTATATCTTTTAAATTCAAATAATCGTATCCACAAGAACAATACTTACCCCAAGAAACACCACATAATACAGGGCCGTTGTTGGCAAAAGAAAGAGAAGAATGGTGAATAATAATGTGCCAACAAAAAGTTGATCTACATCGTAAGAAGCAGAATCTACACGCCTTCTCAACACATTCCATTTCTTTCCTCGGAATAATCGCCACAGAGAAGATAAACCATATAATTGGAAATAATAGAGTCTGAAATATGTTGAAAACAAGAATGATATTTTCTGATGGTAAAGTACTAAACTAATCATATTTAATTAATCAATTTTATCCTCATTAAGAAATATTTATCTATTAAATCTCACTTTTGACACATCAGTAGATCAGAAAAACTGTTGTAACTATTTTCTAGTATCAGTGTATCACATGAAAAAAGTACAAGGCAATGCAATGAATATGTGTCAATAAATAATTAAAAACAAAATATTTTTATATTTATATTCCATAAGAACAATGTCATAAACAGATGACAGACTTACCTGGCTGCATACACATAAAAACAGTAGATATGTACTGTTAATGTTGAAAAGATGTCCTGCAAAAGACAGAGTTGTGTGCTGATACCAAGCACACCCACTATGGAGGAGTACCACAATAAAGGGGCTAGTACTGGCTTCAGAAGTGTCAGATAACCTGCAATGATAGGTTTACAATAACTGAACTGAGCCAGCATATTAAGGGCTTATAAATAGTTTCTTTCATCACAGTCAATAAAACACACATACAAAGAGGTTAAAAGTCATAAAATGACAAAGATTCTACAAGAGTGGCACAGAGTATTCTACACAAATTCGTTTTTATACCATTATATTCAAGCAAACTCGTGGTAATTTTATATTGCATTTAATTTGGCATAGGTCATACTATTGCTTTGTTTCAATGCTTTGATAACCGTATCCATATGTGATTAATTTCAGAAAAAAGGTAAATACCTGTCCAAAGATAAATATGGTAATGGAAGAATCTGCCCAGGAATTGGTCTAGTTGACTGTTAAGTTTTAACCCAGCTGGGACACCCATTAGCCAGTCTAGTAAACTATTCAACCATACCACAACACTCTGGTCAAATATATTTTGAAAAAAAAAAATAACTTTGGTAAAATTAACATGTGATACAATTTTCAGTTAATTCATAAATTGAAGAACACCCTAGTATTGAATTATAAAGTAAAGAAAACAGCCATTATAAAGAATAAACTTACGTTTTTTTTTTCAAAATTGTGTTGAGAGATGGATAGTTTGTATGATGGTTAATGGTACAACATTGATACTGTGACATTAAAGGCATGAAGTAGTTTTTCACTTCAGGAGCTTGAACTTAAATTGTTAGCACACAGATTCATTTTCAAAAACAAGTTTAGACTTATCAGTTAATGTTGAACAATTTCGTAAGAGAAATCTCAGAAGCGCCCTTTTCTGGACAAATAGACAATTATACTCACATCTGCCCAGGTAATGATGTAATATGCCATAATATCTGCAGCCCCAGTCTTCATTAATAGAATCATCCACATGATACCCAATACCATGTCTAGTAATAATCGGGTATGGATGTTCTGCTTTCTAAAAAAGGAAACAAATTTTAGTCTTAACCCTTTTGTATTCCTTGCTGGGCTTATTGGTGTGAGAAACTTTGAGGTTAAAATACGGTAGCTTGGGGACTCCCCTTCTATTTTTAGGAACTCGTTTTATCAATGTTTACATCAGACGTCGATCAGCATACATTAGCACATAATGGAAGTTTGTCTATGGTGCCAATCGGCATACACCAGCAGCGAAAGTGTTAAAAAATAAAGTAAACCATGAAAGTAAAAAGGACATAATTCAAGGGAGGTAATTGATTACTTCCCTTTCCAAT
This sequence comes from Mopalia kennerleyi, assembly GCA_034783855.1. Classification (NCBI taxonomy): domain Eukaryota; kingdom Metazoa; phylum Mollusca; class Polyplacophora; order Chitonida; family Mopaliidae; genus Mopalia; species Mopalia kennerleyi. The sequence goes on along the minus strand of JAVFBX010221787.1, from coordinate 927 downwards.
TAAATTTATTAACAGCTGTCAGTACCAGTTGCAATCTGAAATTTAACATAGTTGTCAAGTTGGTTTCAATGGTTTGTTTGATTGATTGGGATGGATGGATTGATTGGTTGGTTGGTGTTTTATGCTGTGTTTAAGGGTATTTCATTTATATGACAGCTGTGTATTCCAATAAAATAAATTGACAATAGCACAAGTTGCACAACCAAGATGTGAAGCGTTTCCAATAATGTTGGAGAGTTAATTTTCCTCCAGTGTTAAGTCAAGACAGCATTGCTTATCTTTAAACAAACAGCCCTTAGCCAAAAGGCTTTTGTTTTATGGGGTTTAACACAGAAATTAAAGTTATTTCACTCATATAACCAAGTGCCTGCCAAATTTGTCAAGGAAATCACCTTCAAAGCAGCTGGTAACAAACAAAGACAATAGTGAATTCACATCGTTCATAAAAATAATCATAACTCAGGAGTCAGGAAATGGGGGTTTTCATTTAATACAGTGACATAATCATATCACTCATATGTAGATATGTCTTTTATCATAACCTTCACAAAGCAGGCCTGTGCTGTTGGGAGAATCAATAGACCTATTTGTAGAATTCCCAAATTGTTTGCAGGCTTTGTCTTAATTTGCATTTTGCCACTGATATTGACAAATTTTTTCATCTGATTATCAACGAAAATTATATTTTACAGCAATTTTGCTTTATTTTTCACAAAGGAACATTTAGATTTATGTATTTAAAAAATCAGCTAACCAGGGTAAAATCCTAATGTTAGGTTATCTCTCAAAATTGAAGAGGACTGATTTTAAGGTTCTGCCAGAAAAGATTACATTACAGACCTGTTAAGTGTTAGACCCTAATGGAGTATTCAACTCATAAACATAAGATTGAGAGGAGTGGGGTGAACTTGAAATATTAAATCAAAT
>JAVFBX010221776.1:0-11329 GCA_034783855.1 Mopalia kennerleyi | reverse complement strand
TTCATTGAAAGTTTCTGATAGATATATATTTAGTTTATTTCCAATGTATATTATTTCTGCCAGTGCTGTTATAATATTCGTTGCATCAAACTGCTGTGTTTAGGAGATTACAGCATAAAACCAAAATGGCGGTCATCGGCGAAATGTCAGATGGATTCAGCTCAACTATTAAGATTTCCATTGAAACAGAGCGTTGGCAACTCATATTACCGACAGACTGGGTAACTTTATGCTTCAATTATTCAATCTAAATCGTAGTTCAGTGAAGAAAACAATCGGTCTTGCTGCAGTAATTCCAAACGTAGTCCCGTTGTCGTTGTATTTACAACTGTCACTCATCTTCGATCTCCGGAAAGTTGACAGTGAGCTGGAATTGTCACACTATTGTACCCTGTTATAGCCTACACTAATGTCGGCCAATGATCTGTAATTTGGATTTAATCCTGTTGATCTGAAATCGGACACATTAATAAATAAATAAATGAACAAAAGCTGTTGGTACAGAAATACTGATGTTATATGATTGTTAAATATAGACCGAGAATTTTGTTACAAGAATACAGTAGTGAAAATATTACAATGGTTTTCATAGAGGTCCGCGGCACACTTTTGAGACCGCATGCGCTCAATTAACCGGGTTTAACCAGAAACAAGTCTGTCTTGTTCTTCAACCATTTTCAAAGTCCGTTCTTATAAGGGTTGCTTTTAAGCAAACATAAGAGATATAAGGATCAGAAAGGCAGTTTGGGAAAATCGATAAATATAACCTGCTGAATTGAATTTACTACCTCCCAGAAAGGTTCCGGGCCTACTCTACTGATATCTTTTGTATTTTTACAAAATGGAGACAATACCACAACATAAATTATGACCTAATTATTGGATCGCTCACGACAATAGAATAGCTTATATTAAGAATTTAAATAAATCTGTGACATGGTTTATGTGAAATAATGAGAAATACTTACGTAAATCATCTTCACTATGTATAGTACATCAACATGTGCCGAATAGTATATTCAAAATATTTTAAGAGTATTATTTGTTAAATATACGGCATTGAGTTTCTTCATGGTGTAAACAAAGGAAATATGTTAATATTTTTAAGTTTTCATTTTTTTATTCCAAATGTTTCTTTCAAAATGTGGTGTGTGATTGTCAAACGTTGTGTAAACTACGAGGGTTACGCTGGGACTGTTTGTCAGTAAAATTGCATAGGCAAATTTTGCACATAGAACTGCAGTTAACAACATTACGCTTTTAGACCCCAAAATGGTGGACAAAGTAATGGAGATTGTTGATCTCCACAATTGACTCCTTCCTAGTTATGGCTTCTTTGGAATAAACAGTTAGATTTAATAAGACACCAAATCAACATGATTTATAAAGAAAGGGAAAAGATCAGATTGACCCTCCATGCTGAAGCCCTACAAAGAAGGATAGCTTAACAAACAAGAATGGCTTTTCCATTGCCATAATATCTCTGAGCTGGGAGAGGATATATGGCAGATCCACTTGAACTAATTATATAGCACCACTAATTGACCGAAGACGGCCGCTAATTTATTGCAGAAGGTTGGCCCTAAATTGGCCTATGAAGCAAACTAAACAGCCTTTTGCCGACGTCAATGCATCGTTGTTCCTATAACTATAATCAGTGCAAATTCCCACGGTCCCTTATGAATTAGGAATACAATGCGTTAGCACAATTTATTGCTAGATACAAAATCTATTTGTTTCGGGAGTATATTCATAAGTATCTGATAACGTTGGCGAATAATTATTTGTCGGCTAAACTTGAATAGACCAGGAATACAATCGAGGTCGCAGAAATATCTTCCTTATTTAAAAGGTGTTTGGTGCAGCAGCTTTATAGAAGCATTGTAAATAGCAAGTGATTCACGCAATGCACTTGTGTTATTTTACCATTATGTCAACAGTAATGCCGAACTGGGACAACATCTCTAAAGTGTAATAGGAAACTGCTTCGTCGGTAAACATGGTGAAAGGTGAGCTTTTAGATGACTATCATTATACTCGAGTTTTACTTCAACCATTAAAACATTGTCAATATTATCTCCAAAAGCGCAGATTTCCTCGAAAACATACTTTAATATGCAGTGATAAGCGATGGCCTTCAAGAATGGAACGTTTTTAAAAAGTTAGGTTAATCTAGAAATGAATTCATGATTGAGCATTCCAAATATTATGCGGATGATTTGTTTCATTTAATTCCCTACTACGTAAGGAGATGCTTTGGCCACTATAGCTGAGCAACGCTTTAGTGTAACATGTGTATACTAATGCGATACTTTGTTCTATACGAACATTTTTGTCTGCCATTTAGGGAAAATAGAACCAAGGAATCTATCTATTTATTGGCTTTCATAGGTGTACCAGTATAGATTAAAACGTGGATTATAATTGACAATCATGGCCCGGAAGTTTTGTATTAATCGTGGAGGAGTTAACGTACAGGCGACAGGCATTCGAAGAGCGGATTGGTGATTGTAGTTGACCTACTTGACCATATTTTTCTGACAGTTACCTTGATGAACAGTCGTTATCACCAGTAAATAACAATTCGAACCAACGGACATCGATCAACACTTTCTACTTAATCTTATTGATCTAGTGTAGTTCCATTATTAATGCCTGTGTACAGACGTCAGAAAGTCCGAGAGAGCGAATACGGGGTTATTTCAGAGTTGAGCACGCAGCGGTATAACTGGAGTTAAATTAGTGGTGTCCAGAAATCGAACAATGAGAAAAGTTCTTGAATATGACGTGTCTGTAAGATGCTATATGACAAAGGAAATCCGCAAATTTATATTAAAAAATTAGCTTCCGTTACTTATTTACGAATAAACGTCAATTGGTACAACAACACAGTTGATTCAAGCCATATTCAACTCTGTAAAATGTGAAGTGCCACTAGAAACAGATAATACGCTAAAGTTGTATGACAAAAAGGCGTGCAACCATTTCATACAGGAATAAAGTAAGTTCGAAAGAAGATTAAAGGGTACAGTGTATAAACATCGTTTAAATTTTCTCTTACCGTAATGGTTGTTTGTAGTAAATGTTGTTAATATGCGATTAATTCAAAGTTGTTCAGTAGACGTTACATTGGCCGTTTTGTACTGTTCGGATTGTTTAAAAAAACAAAGACGGTAAAGGTGCTTTTCTTATAAACCTGTTCATGCGATTTAAAGAGTATATTTTATCATATTTCACCTAAAGACCAAATCACTCGCTCAATTGTCGAGATATTGATTCTACGGTAAAATAAAAGATCATTTAAGTTGAGGATAACTGTTTGTGAGTTATACAGTTGACGTCGATGTCAAGAACTAGCTTTTATAAAAGAAAATAGGAGAAGGTTAGAGTTGACAGAGCGATGCGATAAGACAAAGTATAATATCGTTTGTGGTTTATCTCCCACGTATATCCTTCGGACTAATCTCGTTTATTCGATCGTTACTTCTCTGTTCAGTGTGGAATCATTTGGAAGTAATGTGTGGCGACTCTTTTCCAGTACCCCGTTTTCGGGGAAACAACGTCAAGAGATGTCTCAATGATGTAAGCTATAGTGATTAATAAGGCCCGTCTTCCGATGATACACACGAGTACTACTGGATTGATTGGGCCCGTGAATATTCACAACATAAACATATATGACAGGTATTAAGTATAAATGTTGACTGGACTTTTTGACAGTTTCGAAGACATTGATAGCCCAAATTATCCCACATCAACTCCCAGTTTGGACTGGATTGACGCTGTGATGGAGATGGAACTGTTCAATCGTGATCCTCAGTCCATTTACATACATTGTCAAATCTTATACAATCGAACCGAAATAGTACAGGCGGAGCTATTTTCGTAGAATACGTGTATTCTGTCCAGGGATCTGGGTGTACAATTAGAATTCCCGCTCTGTTGCATTTTTTATCATAAAGAAGAAAGGTTACCTCAAAGGCTGTTTTCAAAATATGGTTCTTGCTAATGTCACAGTTGTGTACTAAATTCTTGTCAAACCATTTGGAATTGAGAAACGAGAACTGTACAGATTGTCAAATGTAAGGTGTACTGATTCCCCGAGCTGACGAGTAAATCTAACCTCAGAGAACGGTCGAGAAACCTAGTTGGTGAGGTTGCTTTATTAGGACAAGGCAGTTAGTATAGAGTGGATCTATACTCTATTCCTTCATCCCATAGCAGCCAGAGAGAGGCATATGGTCTTCGCCATCTCTATCGCACAACTGTTCGAGACATATAGGATTCGATCGACATTATCTACTTAATCTTCACAATCAGTTTTTTAAGAGTTCCAATTACTCTGTCTTTGTGTTAGTTATTGACAGAATAGGCTGAAAGTTTGGGACGGTAAAATGCCAGCCGATCAATGCACCCGAGCATTAACTCGTGCGACAAACAAAGCCCAGCAATGCGATAAATTTATGGAATACAACCATCTCAATTATGTTCGGTTCTCTTTAGAAGACTTCTATCCACCACGAGCTGTTATCTTTATAGGCACGCTATCCTATCTCAAAGCAAGAAATGTTTTATGTAGTAGTGTTCTTCAGTATGTCTCCTCATATTTTAATCTTGTGTTTCTACTCAAGCTCCACCCAGTGAGCAATCTTGATAGTATAGCAGAACGGACACATTTCACTTTTCCGCGAACTAGTATCCTGTTAGATTTATTATTAGCTAACAATGGAAGATGCCATTTTACTTTATACACATCTTTCAATGAAACAGAATAATCAATATAAAAAAGGGGAAAACATAAAGGCGAACTGATAAAGTTTGTTCTGGAGGTTTACGGGTGTGTGAATATGGGAAGAAAGGTGGGTGGGGGAGGGCTTGACGCCTGGATTCTTGGTTCTGGCGTCTTTGTCCTGGAAGCGATAACCTGTCAATTATAATGTGTATCACAGCACCATAAAGACTTTGGAATGTGCTTGCGTTTTTAAACCGTAGTATAGTAAAATATTCGCAATCAACTTGTCTTGATTCCTTAAGCCATTAAGACCGAACATGTAAAAGACTATGCTTCTTCACGACAGGCGCAACAACTTGCAATCATATTTTCTGCATTGTCCCGATTTGTCTTATTCCAATATTGGTATCTCCGCCATACATACTTTCCCTATTTACGGGCGATACATGATTGATTGTCTTTCGTTTTACGCCGTGCTTAGAGGGTACGCGAGATAGAGGGTATACAGTTGATGCAATATTATCAGCAAGACAGTCAACATATCTGTTTTAAGACCCTTCGTTTATAACACGGTATAACAACTCCTATTGTCGATTCAGGATAATTCGGAGTCCATTTCCAATTAATAAGTGATTAAGAACCGCTGTAAAAATATATAAGCCAGAGTTTAACGAATGGTTAGAATTAAGAATCTGCGGATGCAAACAAAAAGTACCTACGAGAAGTGAAAACACGTCAAATAAGCAGAGAAGTCAATAAACACGTAAAAAAAAACACCCTGAGAGAATCATCAATTATCTTTAGAAAGGAACACTATCTGAAAGGCGACAAAGATAAGGGTAGGTCTTCTTTATCAATTTAAGTGAGCACAATGATTTGAACTCGCAGGAATTTTTTGTGCTTTTCTTCTTTGCAGATATCTAATATGTCTAGAAAATCCCCATACGATCCGATTTTATTTCCAAGAGAGGACCAGATTCTGTATCAAATATACTGGCTAAGCTCAGAACTATTTCAAGTAGACTTCATTGACAGTCAGCCAATTCGGTCTAACCGAGGTTTGTAGTACTATAACTACACTACAGGACAAGATCAAACTCTGACGAAGCCACCTTCAATCGATAAATCTATACTTCAGGTACCTTTAACCATTACAAAAGTCAATTGAAAAAACACAATTATGAATTCTTCCGGCGCTATCGTGATCTGCACGTCCAATTGACCTAATTAACTAGAATTCGCCTCAAATAAACTTCGACATTTAAACATCAATTATAATATGTGAAAAAATGGGCACATTAACTCTTGCAATAAGCCTTTGTGTACATTTTGTCTTATAATACAATGGGCGCATTGTAACTTATTATACTGTATTCGACACATTCTTTCTCACGATTCTGCGGTTGGCCATATTGTTCTTCAAATAGTTCTTCCAAAGAAACGGCCCTAGAAATCGTTTCTTCTAATACTCCGTTGGGCACAATCTCTTTCCCAACGCTATGTTGGGCATATTGTCTTCCAACAAAGAGCTCGACACATTGCCTCTTCCAATACTTGTGTTGGGCACATTGCTCATGTGTACATGTATCTTGTGGTGTGGGAAACGTTGAATAAACATTTAATATACTTGTTTTAGTGTGATTAAAAGTATATTAGGACATCAGAATAATCACCATCTAACTCATGTAAACAAAACAAAATGTTAAAAGACATTAAAATTTGCATAACGCAATAAGATGTATTTCAGCTTCTATACTTATTCTGGAGCAACGTTCCAGTGGAGATACAAGCACATGTTTGTTCTTGATACGCTTCTTGATAATGAATATAGAAGTTGAAATGCATAGAGTTGGCTTGTGTTATTGTTGCAGCTTGTAAATGCCAGTAAAAGAAGGTTAAATTTGAAGATTTTCCAAAGTATCATTCTAACATGTTTTTGAAATATGAACAACATCGATTTTAACCAAATCACCAACAACATGCAGAGAATGGTTGAAATTAGGAGATACTATAAAATAAAACTTTTCTCGAAGCAATCGTCAGTGATCACTGGCCAGAAATAAACCAAAAAGCTAGACTGGCTCCTTTATCGTTAGCTGTTTTTCCGCTCTTACGAATTAAAGCATGTGTAAAAATCTTATATAATTCATACATAATTGATATGTATAAGTATATAATTAAATAGCTGCTAAGAATATAGAAATTTAGAAGTGGGGTAACATAAACTATTCATTTCATATACGAATCCAAAATTAGTATATGATGCGTTAAAACTGAAATAAAGGTTTGTCTTCTGAACATAATCTACTTTTGGGATGCGTCTTCGCCTTTAAATACCAATAATTCCTGTTAAATGGTCAGAACCCATACAGTTATTTCTCAAAATAACATATTGTTAGAAGTCTGCTGATGTAGGGAAGTTCTAAAGAACGGCATCCATTCTCTGTTCTCTCACATGTCCATTTTACAAAGCAGCATAATGACACTTTCTGTGCTGAAATGTATATTTATCTAATCTTACTATGGTTGAGGTTCATTTTAACATGTAAGTTTAAACGACAAATTGGGTCTTCTATTAGTTTGGTGGTTAGACTGTAATGTATAACACATAGTGTAAATTCGTATTCCTAAACCTATCCCTGACCCCGTGAACTCTAACCCATATTTATTCTAACGCAAGTCTAAAACTATACTCAAACTAACATGGTCTACCGGCGTGAACTAGATTGTTGTGTGTGGTTTACCTTCCCAGTTGGACTAAACTGAGTAGGGTATTGTCTGGGTTAAACAAATGGATTTATTACGTGATTAAGTCAGCACGAGTTACAAGGGGAGAAACAATCAACCCGGTTTACGGAACTGTCGGGAATGATGAAACCTTATCAAACACCAATCGATTCCCACACCTCATTAATCTCTATGGACTGCGCGCGGCAATATACAAATAGAATTGAACTTACAATGTAATGACATTAGCCGTATGAAGACGATCACTACTTATCAATGATCAATGGCGAGATCTCATCTTAATATGGAGGCTGAAGAAATCAGCCTGTTATTAGCCTGAAATCGGAAACCTTGGCTTGTTTGGATAGAGTTTAATGGAACTCAAAGCAAGTGCATGTCTCCATGGATGTGTAAGTCCTATTGACTCTATTAATTGAGCTGCCCATGAAATTTCACTTGTTTATTTTAGAGTTGATGAGGTCCGTAACACTCTAGCTTCCACAAGCACTGTGTAGAGGAGCACTTGCTTAATGCGTTGTGTTTACAGCGTGGTAGCTTCCTGTGACAGCAATGTTAACACAGAGTGGGCCGTTAAATGTCTTTATGTTCTGTATCGCCATTCTGTCAACAAGCCAGTTCGAGTACTGCTCGTGAGTCAGTAATCCACACGAGTTACAATCGTTACAATGTTATGTACGGAGCTGAATCCTAATTCTGCTATTGGCTGCTTTGAGGCGCCATGATTAATAATATTATGACAGTTAGCGGCGCGTCGTAGGAAAAAAGCTTCTGTCAAGCTGATGAAAGAAATTGTCTTCATGGTATAGATTTCATAACAAAATAAATACGCAATTTAGCACGTAATCTAAATGCTACGATAAAAATTGACAAGACCAAACGGTGCATACGTTTTATCCAAGACATTTTTCGAGGTACTATCCGTGCATTCTCAAGGTATTTAATTTAATGATGTCCATAACCTTACTTAGTTATATAATTCTACACATTTTGTGATACAAACTAGGGTTTCCCATAAAATATTGAAATACCATGAAAGATTGATTTTTTTACACTTGATAGTGAGCTATTGATTGTTAAATCGCGAATTCAATTCCAGGGCAGACAATCGACCAGAATAACTGCATAGTGTGCCTGCTTTATCATGACCATCCCGCTTCTCTTGGAATTTTTTTTTGTTTATTAATTGGGCTCTGGGAGAGACGTTTTGGAGGTAAGCTTTACAAGCTTACCTCTCCTGGGCTCATATTTGAGGGCTCTTGACATATTCAACTTTAACGGGCTCACAGGTAAGAGAACGATTAAAATGTGATGTTAAGACAAAACTTTTGCGTGGATGACGTTATGGTGCCGATAGAGCGAAGTGTTATCATTTTGTCGGATTTCTGCTTTGCAATTTTTAGAGACGGAACACAAAATACTGAAAATTCTAACGCGTTTATCGGCTGCCAGACGTAACCACTCGATAATAGAGAGACATCTACCACCGTAACGGCTTTACTTCCCTTAACTTAAAAAGTTATAGCACATATAGGATAGATATTAAAGTGGAGGAGAAATGTATAGGGCCTACTCGACAACTTTTTTTTTCTCAGCCTGCTACAGAAAAATGCTACATATTTTGTCTTCATCATCTCTTAACAAACATTTTATTCAAAAGAATTGTCCTTAGTCATTATCTATTAGATCTCCTTGATCAATACTTTTCGCGTGTTGCAATTACTCTGCTTTCTTCGAGGTAAATACCAACTCTGTCATTGGCATTGAGTCCGTTAAAATGGGTTTTGATCAACGTTCTCGAAGTGGATATCTACGCAGTCGACCGAGCCAGTGGATAAACTATTTGAATACCTGGTGATTACTGACGGATTCTTCCCAACGCATTACACCAGGAGAAAATCGGCCTCATCTTTAAAACTGATAAGATTCGCATTGTCCCCGAATACAACTGTAGCCTGTACTATCGATACGAAGCCCATTTCCTGAAATACACGTCTTGTAAAACAGTTAGATCGTTCCATGTTTTCTACAGCGTTTTCGTTAGTTTGGGATCACACTTTCTTATTTTGAACAGATTCTTGTTCAGAAAATTTTCTAGACAACTATAAACATATATTTATATGTTGAAAGAGTTATAAACGATCAGGGCACATCATAATATATTTTCGTGTTGAGTAGTTTAAATATTGCATTCCCTAAAGATTGTTTTTAGTAAAATTGATGATTAGGGGAAAAGGGTTGAGCACTTTACACTCTTGCCTTCTGCAGAGTGCTTTCTACAGAGGTTTCAAGTACATTAATATATCAGTGCTATAGCCTTGGGGAGATCTAACAATTTACTTCCATTACGATATTTTCCTATGATAAAATGTCATTCTGTTGATAAACAAAGTATTGGTGTAAAAAGGCATTTTTGGAAAGAAAAAGAAAACACAACGAGGCTTTAAAGGCGTAATTATAGCGTATTTGTATCATCTTTAAAAACGTGTCCAGCAAGTTAAGTAAAATATATGGGAGAATAAAATCTTGACACAAATTGATATATATATTTTTATGAATAGAGAAACGGTAATTGGTTGAATTGCATGTAAGTAGAGGCAGTTGAACCTGCATGAAAGCTCTCAGTCGTTCCGCCGCCGCCTCTGTAGCTAAGTTGATTCGAACGATTGCCTCGATAGTCAGAAAACAGAGTCCGAATCACCATGGGGGGAAGCAAAATGTTCATGATCTCGTTTAGGTTACTATATAGAAACGTAAATATGTGATCAGGTATATTATCTACCTACAGGCCTCTACAACTGACTACCCAATTTTTTCACGTTTGAATTGTCGGATTTCATCACTCAACTCATCTTTCTGGAAAGGCTGTCACAATCACCATGCCGTCATGGTTACTCTGTAAACAAATACCATCGTCAAGATCATCGTGGTGTGTCTCTTTGAGGACAAAAATAGTGTAGGTGTTCTATGCTGTTCACATGTACAAGGCAAGCTCGCTGACCTCTATATTTGCGTTCTCCTTCCACATATGGTCCTTTTATAGATTAAATATATGCATCACAAATTGCAGTAACAACTTAGTTTTTCTCATAATCTTATTAGAGGACATTTGTGTTAAGAAGCTTTGACAAAAAATGAAGAAAAAAAGACCGTATTGTAATATGAATCAACGGACACAATTCCGTCCAGCGATGCTTACAAACATTTAAAGCTCTAAAGAACTATGGCGTTAAGCTTCACTTTAATCTGTGGAAAGATGCGAGCAGAATAGGGTCTGTGAGCCACGCCATGTGATCCGCTCCCGGGTACCTCTTACAATAATTCTAGTGTTTGTGCAAAACCGGAAAGTTATCCAAAAAAATGACAATTCACCATGCCAGGCCTATAGCTGCACCGATACAAGAAATAGCAATATTATAACATTGTCCTTGATCATGCCAATCGGCGCATATATGCATGTAATCTATTTTCATCACCGGTCGATTTTAAAATACATAATTGTGCAAACAAACGATTTTCTCTACAGTTCTAAATATATACAACGTCGTCAACGTGTTTATCGTAATGTTGTTCTTTGATCTGGCTAATAAACAAATCAATCAAGCATAAATCATTCTATTATCTCTTCTACCGGTGAAGCTATGCGGATATCTGGAAGCCCTTAGTTAGAAACTATTGTTTGTTGCTGTCAAGCAGGTAGGCCCCTATACAGCTGATACAAGATAAAAAGCAGTATATATTTAGAGCACAACGTGAAACGATAATCGAAACAATAAATATACTCTGCCAAAAAAGAAACGCATAGGCGAAATATTAATAGAATTATCTCTTTAATACAAAGCGGGATAATTC
>JAVFBX010221765.1:0-11329 GCA_034783855.1 Mopalia kennerleyi | reverse complement strand
GCAATTGCCAGAGCCACATCGTTTGACTCACTCATACACCCGAGGGTCGCAGACAGACTCTAGCAAATGCTCTTCCATTGATGAAATCAACAGGATATACTGTAGAGCATGGTAATATCAATTTGTTTGAATAACGTCCTACTCAAGTGTACTTCACTTATATAGGTGAATAGTCAATTTCACTCTGTTCCTTGTCTAATTACAGTGGGAAACCGAGATTTGTTTGTTTGATTGGTGTTTAACGTCGTACTCAAGGGTATTTCGCGTTAGAAAGCGCGCTTGCTAACCACTATGCCACAGCAGCGGGCGGGAAACCGAGAGGAAACCTCGTCAAAAACCACCCCCATGAATGTGTTTTTTCTATATTTGTTTTTCAGGGAGTTTAATTTTCCCATCTTTTAACTTAATTAAACTTCTGCAAATCATCTAGTACCAGGCCTGAAATCAACAAGATATACTGTAGAGCAAGGTACTCTAAATCACCTCCAATTTCCTCCATGGCAAATCCTAATTTTTTTAATTTTCGTGACAATATTACAGCATGTATTTCAACAAAATTATGTTTTCTGACAAATGTTGCATGCTTTCTAACTGAAAAATCCATCTTCTGCTTCTCAGACAAAATTCGCAAGTCTTTTAAACAGGTTCTAAAATAGTAGTTTTATGTACAAATTTGGCGATGATTTAGGGTAATATCAACTTGTTTGTACTCAAGGGTATTTCACTTATATGATTCTGAATCGTCTATTTCACACTGTTCCTTGCCTAATTACAATAGGGAATCGAGAGGAAACCTCGTCAAAACCACCCCTGCAATTGCCAGAGCCATATCATGTGACTCACTCATATACCTGAGGGTTGACTTGACTGTGAAACTCAATCCCATGAATGGCACATTGAAGTAGGATTACAAAGCGCACATGTTAACCACTAAGCCACGGCTGTGGGCCCTGGTGCAGTAGGAAGTTTCACTTTAATTTGTTACATGTACCTGTACATGTAGGTCCTATTAAATCCTTAGATTTAGTTCATCATGTAGAACGGTCTTTCAAAAGTAGGAGTAGATAATTCATACACAAGATTTTCATATTTCTGCATAAAGTTATTACATGCACTGAACCGTTAAACCAGAGTAATTGAAATCAGCAAACTTTGTGAAAAGATACAGTGCCTAATTGGTTTATACATGTGTAGACATAAAAGTAGTGAAGCTCCGATGAACAAATAATTTAAAACTGTTAGCAGTTTAGTTAGCCATTATTGTCTATAGACTGTCAAACTAATGAGTTCATTGGCCTTTTACGCCATGCTTAAGGGTATTTCACTTATATGCGAGGTGTATTTCTACAATAATTGGCACTAGCACTATCAAGATGTGAAGCGTTAATCTCCAGTGCTAAGGAAAGAGACAATTGCTACTCTCAAAACAAACTGCCCTTAGCTGGAGTGCATTGATTTATTGGTTTTACTTAAGGGTATTTCACTTACAACACTAGCTCAACCAAGATGTGAAAAGTTTTCATAATGTTAGAAAACCAATCGTCAGCCCGAGTCCTGTTCTTAGTAAAGACAGCATTGCCACTCTCCAAACAAACTGCCCTTAGCCTGAGGGCCCTTATAAGTAGATTTTTGGTGAATTCAGTAATAATTATTTAAGTGAAATTAAAATAACATGGTACTAATAAGCTTATATTAAATAGCTGTTGGATTTAATAAGCAATTTAAATTCAACTTAAAAATTAATCAGATTAGGTTTGATAATAAATAATAGCTACAAGTAATAAGCAATTTAAATTCAACTTAAAAATTAATCAAATTAGCTTTCATAATAAACAATAGCTACAGGTAATAAGCAATTTAAATTCAACTTAAAAATTAATCAGATTAGCTTTGATAATAAATAATAGCTACAAGTAATAAGCAATTTAAATTTAATGACAAATTAATCAGAATAGCTTTCATAATAAACAATAGCTACAAGTAACCTAGCAATTTTACTAATAACCAAGTTTTATTGTTATTGTTTGAATTCCACGTAATAACGATAATTATTCATTATTTCTAAAAACTGGTCAAATAGACACAGGGTTGTAGATCAATTAAACTGATGAATCATTTCTGGTTCTAGATAATTTTATGGATTTATTTAGCAAAATATTACTATACCAAAAAATACTGCCTTTTCTGTATTGGAAGCAAGAAATGTTACAAACAACATGGCTTTTGTTTCAGTGACAATAGTGCATGCATGGCATGTTAATTACATGTATGTTATTGTTAACAACCCTGGTTTCACTAATATTTGTAGTTGAATGAATTCATTGATGTTTTGGTTGATCGGTTTCTCCCTGGTGATATATCATTGTTACATACCGTGGTAACAAATGACTGCTATATTTCACACATGATTTCGACAGTTTTTGTCTCTAACACATATCATTGATCAGTACTTGACCACACAAGCCAAATATTGACAGTTTAAGAGTTTGGGAAACAGTGGGGGTTCTTTGGAACATTGTCTTAGCTGGAGACCTGTACACCCCTAATTTGTGACAGGCAGATTTCTAAAAATGGTTAAAATTGACAGGTAAAAATTCTGCATTTTAACATTGGAAAAATGCAATTCCAATTCTGGAAGATGTTCATATTGAATCATTCACAACAGTACAACCTGAATTGAAGATTTGGTTGAAAGGCAATGCTCTAATAAAATAATAATGTTGTACATTAAGGCCAGGGGTTCAGCAGTCCAAATTACACCTGACAGAACTAAATTGGGGTCCTCATAAAAAAATTGTCGTAAAAATAATGATTATAGATAACATACAAAGACATAAATAATAAATATGCACCAGGGCAACACGAAGCTCCATGATACCACCTATCCAAACCTTATAGTGGCAAATAAATGTCAGGTTGTTCATCAGTCTAATTTACAACTGACTGAACTATGTTGAAGGCTCTTATTAAAAAAATCAACATCAAATTATTATTGTAGTTAATGTACATGCATGTAACATAAAGACATAAACGATTAAGGAAATAGCAATATCTATGACACCCTAAAGTCTAAGAGCACCAGGGCAACATGAAACCCAAGACAACCACCCATCCAAATGTGCGAATAGCACATTAGGGCCATGACATTCAGAAGTCAAGTTTACAAGGGACTGAGTTGTCTAAAAAATCATAGAAATGATAAAAGTCAATGTACAAAGACATAAACAATAAACGAAATAGCAATATCTATAACACCCCTAGCTCTGAGAGCACCAGCAAGCTGCACCCAACCACCCCTCCAAATGTACGAATATCACAGCAGCCCAGTTTAAGAGGGACTGAGTTATGATGGTGCCCTTATCAAGAAAAACATAGAAATAATAAAAGTAAATGTACAAAGACTTTATGAACAGTAAATGAAATATCAATGACACCCTTAGCTCTGAGAGCACCAGGGCAACAGGAAGCTGCATCCAACCACCCATCAAAACCTAATAGGGGCACATTAAGACCAGGGCATTCAGTATTCAAATTTATGACAGGGCCCGCATTAATACAAAAGTATCATAAAAATAATAATTATAGTTTAAGTACAAATTTATAAACAATATCGATAAAACTCACCTTCCACGATTTCTCCATTTGGAAACACTATGACCACTTTATGTGTCTTGCTAGACATGTAAATTTTAGGCCTATTCGTGTTGTTTTTTAATTCCGTAATTGGATTAATTGCACTCATTGTGAATTCCTGAATGCCGTCACAAATGGTTAAAACAAATAGCTTTCACTAGGAAATTCCAAGTTTATTGTAAAACATTTTCAAACTCCAATTATCGTATCTAGCGGCTTACGACATTGAATTAATCCAGTGTTGTTGTTGTAACGCCACAGCAATCGAATTACGCTCTTATCGAAACAAAAAACTCTGCGGGCTATGCTGTAATACATATCAATGATACAATTGTAATGGTATCTTTGTGTTATCAAACGGAAGAGTTCACAACAAATCTTACAAACATTCTGAGAAATAGCATTATCTGTGTGCCAATGTTTTCATTCGATTTCGGTACGTTTGATTATTTTGTTATTTTAAATGGCACAACCAGTCAAGAAATGGTCTCAAAATCCCACATCTGCATTAATTTCCGGTTAATCTTGAAATTCAAAATAAATACATATATCCAAGGTTCTGAATTTCGTAAACTCTGTGAGAATTATGGGATGCTTTATAGTTTTCATTGGCTTGTGACGACAGTCTTTATGTATGACATGTGCTTATACACCACTGGATTGCTTATAGCAAATTTAACCACGGTATCATAGTAAAAAGATCATCCCACTTGGAAAGGCAGTACCTTTGAAGATTGGATGTACGTCATAGAGCCTCTGATGGTAGATGGCAGACATAAACCGGAGCTTCTAGCCGTCTAGCATATGCTGGAAACACGTTGCTGTGGATTTGTCCTAAAGCAGATTACGACAGCCCCTTACACCTACAGCTCGTGTAAATTAATTAAAACTTGACGCTATTTTTTTTAACACCCACTCTTGGCAAACACCAGACCGGCTCCCGAACACAATGACACGGTGATGTCGTCGTTGGTCTTGAACGATTCACTATAGAGTTTAACCTGGATAGAGGTACCATTCCTTGGAACACTCATGGATACCTATAGAGGGACAATTAACTCCGGGAGATCTACCACTGACACACCCAGTCCCCACACAATTCAATTATTGACAATGCACCCCTTATCAATAATTTCTTCACACAGACTGTATATTCTATTGATGAAATCTCAGGCGGGTCCTTCAAATGTTTATATCTTTGAAAAAATTGACATTAAAAATATCTGATAACGACGATGATAAAGACTAATTAAAAATAATGACCAGTTTTACACCTGGATAATTTGAATTAAATTCCATAAGATTGAGTGTAAATCTATGCAAAAACCATCCTTTAATTACTGGTACCTGGAATTTTTATCCATTGATTCGTATCAATCAAATATCGTCTGAAAGCAACTACAGTTACCTAGAATAAAACACCCGCCACAAATTCACACACACAGAAAAAAAGACAAAATTTAGACTACAGCTTTTTAAAACTTTTCTGAAGTTCCGACCAGTAGATTTCTTCACAGATCTAATGCTCCCTGTACATGTAGCTTAGCCTCAAATGACGTCTTTTCCATATGACAGTCAGCTGTTGAAGCCTAACATATAATACGGTAATGTTTTGATCTTCAGTTATAATATGGGACAGCCATGTGGCCCCTCCAGCCTGAAAATGTAGGCTAAATCTAAATAGAAGATGACTGACACAGAAAATTAAAGTTTTTTCTGTCCCTTCAAATCCAGAAGAAAGAACGTTACACTCCGATAAGTTTAAGTATTAAAAAGCACTGTATCTAAATTTCTTCTCATTCATATCTGTAGTATAATCAACTGGTAAAAGTTTTGGCTGAAAACAGCTGCCTCCAATCGGATATAGAGTCTCAACAATAAACAGAAAATTTGATATTTTCACCAGGCAGCACTCCTAACACAATAATGGCCTATCTTGAATCCAGTTCCAATAAAACAAAGATTTTTTTCTTCTTTTCCCAGAGTGAAATTCCACAACAAATTGGCACGTGTTTGTTTCAACTTACAGGAAAACAGTCACTATTAATAAGGTCCGCACTGGCTGTATTTCTTTCTATATTCCGTTTAGGCCTGAAGATACTGCAAGCTCCCTGAGTCGGTATCTCTATCCACTTAACTCTAATAGACGCCTTGATACACTAACCAAGTTTGCCGTCCATCCCATAATACTAAGGGTCCATCCCAATGTACTGACACAAACAGGTGCTTCTCAGATATGCTAAACTAATATAGGTCATCTAATTGACACTGGATGACCTGCTTCCAAAATGGAATCTTAACTTGACCTTGGTTGTCCTCAGAGTTTAGAATCCACTTGTGATGCAACTGTGGGAGAACAGTTGATAAATTATAAAACAAATTCTTTGACTTAAATAATTCTCCAAAATTCAATCCTCTGAAAAAATATTTTCCTCGAAATAAAGCAATTAGAAATCAGATTCACATATTATATTGTACGTTGTTAAGTTTTTTTAAGCCTATACTCTCTTGAACATTTCTTCTTTTTCAACTATTGAATTATAATCAACTTTTGGTTATTATATCTTTCCTTGAAATCTTTCTCATCTGTTCTTAGTAAACCATGTCATCAAAAAGCTTGGAAACACCATAAATAATTCTGAGTGCATTTTCATGCCAAGAATTCAAATTCAATTTACCAATTTGAAATAATGTTCAACGCTTCTTATCAGCAGTCATCAAACTGTACGATCCTGGAATGACGTAAGAGCATAACTCCTGCCGCCAGAGTAACAGATTCTGCTGTGGATAACCAATTAGACTATTAACAAGAAATGTCTTTATACCCTGATGGATAAAAGAAGGAATCTTACGTAAGTTTTCCACGGTCAACTTTTTGTATATTCCTGCCAAATTAATTTTGTATCACAAAAATACAATGTCTGCACACCCAAGTGCTTTCTTTCTTTGTGAATTCCAAAATATGGCTATTGGAAACTGATCAAAAGTTTAAATTGTGAATTAGCCAAATTGTCGACAGAACCTGGGTCCTCCGTGAATTCTTCAAAGCCGATACGCTATTTTTCAAAAGTTTCTTTCACAAGGAATGCCAACCTCAAAAGTAATTTCCCAATTTGAAAAGTAAGCACTTCAGAATTGATACTTTCACCTGCGAAAAATATTGCTAAAAATGTTCACTTTTCTTTGAATTCTCCGATACTGATGCACTGTTTCTCCAAAATTTTCCTTCACAAGGAATGCTATGGTCAACAGTAAATTCCCAATTTAAAAAGTGTCCTTTTCACCTGTGAATTATATCGCTAAAAATGCTCACGGTTGTCTAGACAAAGGCATTGGTACCGAGGCTAAGTAGTATAACTGACTCTTCAAAGTATCTTGCAATGTTCCTGTCCACAGATTATTCCAAATGCTAATAACTATATCCATGTACATGTGGCCTTGTTAATTGCATACATATATGTATATCAAGCAATATGCATGTATGTATGGGGTATAATGATGAACCCTAATCCAATGTGCCTTGGTGTAAAGGTCTTAGAGCATATTTATAAGGTTGCTGTTAGAATATAATTACACGGGGTTATGTGAATGGGGTTGTTGTTGACGCAAGTTCTAAAACACCCACAAAATTCAGCCCTAGTACTTAACTAGCCAGCCAGTCAGACAAGCTTGGCTCCATACCAAAACTAGTGATAAACTTTTACCACTTGGCTAAATTCTCCCCAAGAATGCTACCAATAACTGTTATTAATGCAGCGTTATAAATTAGAGTTTCCGCTTGGGTCACCACCGTAATATACTCCTAATTCTCTCTGTTGTACTAGCTCAAAATTAATACTGTACCCAATTCCATAAGCTTGGTGGAGTGGACGTCGACTGAAGTCACATATATATACCTACATTTTTCTTTGGCTGGCTATAAAAATCTCACACTTTCCACTCAGGTGAACTAGGTGTTTTGCAAAGATCAAATAATTATCAAATGTGAGTTAAGGGTCTAGCTTTCTTTATTCAGGTAACGCTAGGCCAGTGAAGCGAAAAATATCAAAGGCAGCTATGAAAGTTGTGAATACTCGGCTGTTATTGAGGTTATTACCAAACAAGGTGCCTATTCAATGTAAAGAACCCCCAAACACTGACTCCTCCTCAGACTTGACCTATCTATTGTCCTCCTCAACATATGCTAACCTTATCAATCAATCTATACCCTTTTATATACCGCCTGCTAAACCATAAGTAAATAAGTAAACATACTAATTCATAAGTAAATAAGTCTGACTAGGAACTAAGAGAAAAATATTGATAATGTAAATGTAAGGTCTGGGTACAATGCCGATGCACCAGTTATAAATCCATAGGTTGAAATACAGCTGTTTGTTTAATCCAGGTATAATTGTACTGACTGAGTTGATTCGAACAGGTAGAGCTAGCAATAGAAAAATCCGATGTTGTCAAGCAGCAAGAAAATGCAATTTTTTCCGCCCCTTGTTATCAAGATTTGCCCAATATCCAAGTTGTTACAAGTTACGAGGCAAAGGTTAAGCTTAAAGCTGCGCTTATCATCCAACGATCAGTAAATAGTCATCGCGGTTTCCTCCGTGGAGAGAGAACATTAGCCCGTCTTTAAAAAACATGTGTAGCTTATCAGCCAATGTGTTGAAGATAGGCCAATACAATGTTATCGCTAGAACTACTCTTGACGATTCATGGAGTCATTATTCATGTCAATTTGCTAGATAATAACGGAGAATGGGTTTAAGCTGAGCAATGCCAATGCCAAGAGTCTTTTGTGTTGAAATTGAAAATATCAAAAACAACATTGAACTGGTCTGTGATTCCATTCAGCACAATGGAATCCCGCTTCCATTTAGCGTTGAAAACTGACACAAAATAATTTACGGCTTAAATATTCGGCTCCCGTTAGAGCAAGCAGTTTTCTATTTCCTGGCAATAGTACCACTGACTGGATCCTCTTTATTTATGGTTCTTGTCTCTTTAGATCACAACCTGCTTCAGATGTTTCGCAAACGTCTCGGCGTCTTTGAGAGTCGTCAAACAATCCCCGAAGGGTACACAATTGAACCCATGATTCATACGAATTCAAAATATCATACGATAAAATGACAAAGCATGTCGTTGAATAATTTTGAGTTAAATCTGGACCTAAAATACGTGTAACTGTTAATGTTTATAAATGAGCTTGATAGTTATGCAACATTTCTTTTTAAATCCAAGTTGTACAGAAATAAACGACTCAGTTCTAATCAGTTAAAATCTTGTTTGTCTGTCCATTTATGATTGATGAATTGTTTTATAATATCTATTCCACACGATTATATATGTTGTTTGACATATTGAGTTTCGTACAAATTAAATCAGTGACAGCGTCGTTGTTATCAAGTACGTCAGATACAAATAACCTTGACATTGGGATCATCACAATGGCCTTGAAAGAGAATATAGTCACTGGATTTGCCGGATCTTGTCATTGTAATGACGCCACTATCATATCATCAGATCCAAAATTTTGATGAAATTTCAATAAGCTATTTGACACCATAAGCTGAAATTAACCTCAATTGAAATCCTAGAAAACACAAACAGGTAGCAGCTACCTTGCCTTCGCCACAGCTATGACGTCGAGATAAAACAATAGGTCACAAGAATGGCAAGTCATCTTTTGATAGCACAAAACATAATATAGTCAGAATATATCTACAGGTGATCTAGTATTCTTCACGTCACAACCTTCAGTTCAGTCCAAGATAACATGCACGGAAACGATAGGGTAAAATCCCATTCGGTAATACAGCATGTGAGTTTTTCCAGACGAGATATCCAATATTGTCAAGCGTGGTGTAGTGCTGTTGGACCTCCAGACAAGATCTCTGATTTGTAACAGAGCCCGGGACAAGCCCTATAAAGTAGCCCCAAGGGTTAACGGCAATTTGGATGCAGAGCTTTTGCCCACTGCCTCACCATATGCCAAAGAGAAGCCAGGAGCTGTAAGTGCTAGACTCCCTTGGTTGTTTTCCTAAAGCTAACGACTTGGTCAGTGAGCCAGTGGCTTCCCCCTGAATAAGATTCTGCCTGTACCACCATAGCTATTTCAACCTAGGAGCTGATGTGTGTGACAGACTGCTGGACTAGGCAGCATGGATGAGGGTTCAGTATCCCTGGCTGCTTCCCTTACACATAACAGCAGTCTTCAGCACAGAGACTGCAGGGGATGTCCATGTACATACAGCTTTAAAATAAACCTGAGTAAAACTCAACAGTCCTCCTCCTCCTCTATTACTATACTGTAATACACAATATTGAACTAATGTTTTACTACAGCTCTACAGTACGAGTATAGCTATAGACAAATCCAGTCCCATCATTTCAATACACAATATCACTGCGTGCGACTCCTGTCTCATTGCTTCCAGTCAGTCACCAACAGGAGCCCATCACAGCTATCAAAAGCTTGTCAACCAGAGACATGATCCATCAGCGGGCAATGCTTACATGTACACTCTATGTGCCTAATGACATTCGCCCATTAATGGCATAGCTCTAGCATCTATCTACCTCTGATGGAATGTTTTGGCCAAGATACCGTCCTATCCATCTCTATACTTATGAGCTGTCCTATATAGACCATTATAGCTGTCACCAATAGGTTCCAGCAGCAGTCAGGGTGTTTAATGGTGCTCTCATCTATCAGAGTTTATAGGTCATGATGGATGAGATTCCTAAGGTAGAGCAACATTTTAACCCTCAAAGGCTTTGGCTCGTTTGGTTGATTGGGGTTTTAGGCCATATTTAACAGTATTTCTCTTAAACAGTGTGCTATCCTCATTGGTTTAGTTTGCTTGTTTGATTGGAGTTTAAGGCCATATTTAACAGCATTTCTTTCATTTAACAGTGTGCTATCCTCATTGGTTTAGTTTGCTTGTTTGGTTGATTGGGGTTTTAGGCCATATTTAACAGCATTTCTCTCATTTAACAGTGTGCTATCCTCGTTGGTTTAGTTTGTTTGGTTGATTGGGGTTTTAGGCCATATTTGACAGCATTTCTCTCATTTTATAACAGTGTGCTATCCTCATTGTTTGTATGTATGATTAGCTTAAGTACACTTAATGCTGTACTTAAGGTTATTTCACTCATATGATGTAATGCGAGCATAATGGTTGAAGAAAGCTACTTTTAACACCATTGTCAACAGAGACAAGACAGGACAATCCCATGATAGATGCAATACAAACAAATTCCTAACCGATAAAGTTTACGTAGCCTGTTTGCTCTGAGAGTACCAGGGCAACTGAAGCAAAACTTTCTCCGAGCCCTCAGCTAACCTCCTTAGTACAGGTCAAAGGTTTGTTTGTTTCTTTTATAGCGACAAACAAAATACGGAGAAGATTTTAATTTCCTTGTCATCCTCTTTACCACTGACATTACATGTAATTGAAATAGTGAGAAGATACAAGATTGAATCTTCAAGGTGGAATACCGAAAGGAAACCTAATAAAAACCACCCCTGCCATTGCTCCATAGTTTTGAAATCTAAGCTTATACATGTTACACAGGGGTTCATAGACGTTCAGTTTAACTACCCTAAATGGAAGTTTAGCTGGAGAATAAACTCAATTTGAGACATCATTTTAACACATCATTTTTAAAAAACTCAATTCAGACTCCATTTCTAATGTTT
>JAVFBX010221754.1:0-11329 GCA_034783855.1 Mopalia kennerleyi | reverse complement strand
ATCTGGTCAAAATTCGAATTCAAACCGAAGAAGGCGTGCCATTTTGCTTCATGAATATTCAACCGGAAAGATCCGCCGTCTTCCTTGTTATGTATATTTGCGCACGGCACGTAACCCGTGGACGGTTAGAGTAGAAAAATAAGTATAACTCATTCGATTCTGTAATTACAACAAAATTCCTTATTTTGGGCGCTAGTGCCTCTATAATGGAGGATAACCAGAGTTACGATCAGGTTATGAAAATGGAAATTAATGTATTGTATTACACAATAAAAGTTTAACTTATGTATAGAATATGGTTTTTAGGTGGTCTTTTCCTTTAACCCCATCCTCAGATTGAACCGGTTGACTCATATGATTATATCCCGCCTTACCTCCATGGCATTGAGTATAGAACGCTTAGTTCATCAACCATGACCACATTGTGCAGTGGAGTTTGATAAACTATCGAAAACTGTGAGTTGGTCGTCAAGCAAATTACACCGGGAGTATACAGTGATGCCATACAGCTGAAGATCAATGTAATTCTTGTTTAAAGTAACTACCATTTTTAATCATTTTTAAATCAAAATTTGTTGTCATTTTATTTAGACTGAATTTGCTAATAACTGTGGCGACGAGTACAAAGCTCGGCCATGTGACTTTCTCGAACGACTGTCATGGGGTGGGTTAATTCCCGAGTTGCAGTCTACGTTAAAAAGCTAGATTATACTTAATGGTTTCAAATTGAGATTGACGTTGAAGATGTGTTCTTATGCCAATTAATCAAATTAAAACCGTGTATAAGAATGACGTTTTTATTGGCTGGTTTGATTTAAAGATCAGCGTTGATTGTTACATAGGCGGCCCCAAAAGCGTCTAGCGATTTACAAAAGTCCATCGTCTTCAGACCGCCGGTCCTATTCTATACCTGAATGTTCGCGTCAATTGCAGTAAAAGATATGCTCACGGTAAGAAATATTTGAAGAACAATACTTATGTACGGAATATCTTCCCCCGTCATCAAGCACAACCCAAAAATGCTACCCGCTTTTCCGTCACTACTTAGTTGCCCCCCCCCCCTACACGCACACAAACCCCACCCCCTCTCAATCCCCCTGCTAAGTCACTGACACACGTAGGCCTAATATCTCAAGACCTTACTTAGAGATTTCTAGAGTTTCTAGAATATTTTCCTGGAAAGAATCGATAATCTCATTCGTTGAATTCTTGTATGTGGATTAAACTGCAGGAGATAAAATCTATTGCAAATAATTCTCTAGAGATCGTGATGCTAGCAGGTTCACTACAAATCTAACGATAAAATAGAGAAATGCGCACTTGTTATATACTTTAGTGCGCAGCACTTGGAACAAAAAGATCGAATTCATGACCCAACGTGTACTGGTTGGCGTCTTACAGAAGGGTGCTGTTTATGATGGCCAACTATGGTGTGTCTACTTTTTCGTATTTTTTTTATTCGCGCGCAGGTTTGTGCTCTATTAAAAGTCACATTTATCATCCGAATTGAAGCTTCCACTCCATTTTTGCTTGGTAACCATGCAGAATAACCTTCCACAGATTCTTCTTATTTGCACACTTTAAGTGCAAATCTGTTGGCAAACTTGGACATTATGTGCATATTGAGGATTCCCATTCCCCACAATGTTCTTTTTTTTGGTGTACCGTTTCTTTCGTTTTATTGTAAGATTTTATGCATATTGTTGATAAGCCAGTGTATATATGTTGAAATGTTCCGTCAGTCTTTGTAATTCTAATTTTAATTAGTCAAATAATAGCCCACAACGCCATCATCTCATATTTGGTTTATTAGATAAATCTTCCCGTAACACGCGAACTCCGTGTCCTCGTGGTCAACTTTTTGCTATTGGAATAAAAACGCATTGAGGTACGAACCGTATCCGTGCATTATAAAACCTTCGGTTTCAAAACATAGAGATTTGTGGGCTATGGAATAAATAGAATTTTAAGAACATAATTTCACGAAAAGCAAGCACTTAAAATAGTGTAAAGTGTTTACAATAGTTATCGCTTGTTTTTTATTCTATTATTCTATTAATTTACAGCCCGCAGGTCTCTATACTTGAGCACTTCGCCCTTCATGTCGGGGAACTCTGAAATACAATGTAATACAAATGTCTTATCCGGTTTGAGATGACAAAAACACATTGTCAAAAGCAGAGAATTGCCCAACGAAAGCATGAAAATGTGCTTCGAAACTAAGGCAGTATAAGGCATATCCAGCCATACAAGTACTTTCAAGATTAACTCCACACTTTTGTTCTTTACCGTTTGCTTTAAAGGCCAACACTACAAAATCACGTAAGTCCGGGATGAATTTAATCAAGCGTTTTTCATATTTTCATTTACGTAGTTCGTCAAAAAGGGTATAAGAGTACACACATACAAAGTTAATCTCTTTTTTTTATCATTTTATTTTTCTGAAAGTTGACACCACAAAAACGTAACTAAAAGTGCTTCCACGATTTGTCGGCTAGCAGGCGTGGCTTAGTGGTTAGCGTGTCGGCTTACTAAATACTAATTCTACTTCGATGTACCTCTCACTGGTTCCGAGTCTGTCTATCGACATTCAGGCGTACAAGTAGTTCACATGATGTGTCTCCGGCAATCGCGGGGTACCCACCGTGTCCAAGCAAGGAACAGTGGTAAATGCTAAATGGACAACCCGTCGTCATATAAGTGAAATACCCTTGAGTACGATGTTAAACCACAATCAATCAAACAAACAAATCCATGCTTAATCATCAACTGGGAAGTAATAATCATGAAATATATTAATTCTGTTATTGTTTTCAAGACTCCGAGAACGAAATACCACCTATACAAACCATCGCAATACCCAAGCCAACGGGAGAACCATTTGTGGAAAAAATACAACTGACTATTTCCGGAATGACAAAGGAACAGGTTTGTATAAATTAACACTATTGAAACGAATATCTTTTATGAACTGTATTTATGGTAAAATAATTAGACTCTAATTGTCTTGCTTCAAGGTCTGTAATACTGGCTTCGTCCTTTGCAGTATGCTTCGTATATTTACTTATTTTACAGGATATCAGAAGACGCCATTATGTTTAAATTTTGATACCAAACCGGCAAAGAAGTTTAGATAAAAAAAAATAGCGCTAGGCGACAGGCACTGATAGATGAAGGTCAGAAACCCTTGATTGAACATTTAGGTCTACTTAGACTTTAATAGATTTATACGTCTTATTTCTGTCCGAAAAGGACTCAATTTGTAAACAAAGTGGCAGCCTTCAACAGAAGATATAATCAACTGTATCGTCAATGTGGTATCGACCGCATTCAACGATACCTGGATCTACATCCAGTTGACCTTTGACACGTAAAATTAAGTTCAACTCGAGTACATTGTATTGTATGTGTACATTCTAGGCCGTTTGTAATCTTGTGGACCAATAATCGAAACGGGACCATCTACAAGGATGGAAGTTTCGGGGGACTTAAAAAAAATAAAACTAACAAAAAAGACACACAACATGGTATTAAGATACCGGGTAAAAATTGAAAATACCACTGTTTGCAAATCAAGGACATTTACTCAAAGGGATGTAAGGTCCTGGGTTACACGTTGGAGGAAAGATTATCTTCATCAGTTACTGATATATCGCTTTTAAATAGATTTTCCCTTGCGCATGAGCATTTAGTTATTGAAGGTGACAGACAAATCCTACTCTTGATAAAGAAAACCCACACATAACAATGAAGATAGGGGTATTCCCTGATAGAATATGCAAGTGAACATTTTATTTCGAGTTTGTGATGTTTTATAAGATACGCAATGAAAGTTCATTTACGTTTAAACAAATCTTTATTTATGTATAAGAGACTAAAAATGTATGCAGCATTAAAACAAGATACTCGCAGAATCAACCACAAAGTGATGAAAATGCTTTATGATTTTTGAGGTACCGCGTTGTCTTTGATGGTCCCGATCGCAATTAATGTAATTCGTTTTACTCCTGGTGCCTTAAGACTGTGGCAGATACATAGATACTAGTCTATAACATCAATGCATAGAAGAATCTAATTAAGCTAAATATCGTGCCAATCTATAATTGTGTTTAAGTAAGAGAAAGAAAGACGTATATGCTTCTATAGAGTTACTGCCCTTCCATTCAAGGTGCGTGCGGCTGGGAGTCAGCTCCCTGTAGCCCTGGTGCTCTCAGGGATGAAGAACAGCAAGAAATCGATTTGCTGGTGCGCTTTTGAATGTCCTATCTTGTCGAGGGTGGTTTCTCTCACATATTGGGCTGACACGCCGTTATATGAGTGAAATAACCTATATCACGGCGTGAAACCCCAATCAATCAAACAAAATCAGAGTGCCTACATGTATTTGCACAAACATTGATGTTGGAGAAACAATGAAATCAGAACCAATCGTCGGCTAACCTTAGATCCAACGGACTCAACTGTGTGGTTTTAAACTATGTCTTTTTTCCTCATTTGTAGATGCAGGGAGAGCTTGAATTGTTTAAGGCATCCATAGCAGGCTTTGTGACGGCCTATTGCAAGCATATCAAGTCGATTTGTGGCACGCAAGCCAAACAGATCAGGTTAGTTTGTTTGTCGGCGGCATGAGGCAGGGTAAATCAATGACTCGGGCTGCTTAAAGACGGCTAGTCCTTTAGTTAGTGGGCTTAAAAATACGGACATCGTTTCGCGGCTATTACATCACGTTTTATACCGCCTGTGTTTGACGAAAATACTTTTTTTTTATTCGACCCCTTCACTAGATCAAGACGACGAAAACAGTTTACTCTGGGTCTTAACAAGTGAGAGGCTGCATGTGTCATCGCTCCTTGGAGCATTTCGTTTCAGGCAAGGAATTCACGGAGTATTTTGTCCCTTTAGCTTTCTTAAAATGGTTTATTTCACTGGAGGAATTAAGTTCTTCCGTAAAGTAAAGTATCGATTTTTATAGGCCTGTAAACGGGATTCTGACCAGCCGGGTGAGTTAACCATTGCGAGAGAGAATTTCTCAAACTGTGTTACATTTTTCTCCGAATGTTCCCGCCTCTTCGATATTCTCAATTTGATCTACTTCAGTTTTCTCACGAAATCTTTCAAAGCTTCAAGTTTGGCTTCTCGTCGTTCCGAATCCAACGGGCAGAATCCTTGAGTGTACGGGAGATTGGAAAGTTACCGATTATCATGGTTTGGCTAATCTCCTCTTCTGAGGATCTAAATCCCCTGTTACGTTGACAAGTTATCCTATTTTAGACAGCTCCTGGAGATTTGCACTTAAAATCTTTTTTGCCAAATTCCATCCGATTTAAAATCCATACTGATCTAGCGGTTAGATTCCTCGGGCACACGCTTTCTATGTGTACTGGGTTAAACGTTAGGGCAAAGGGCGGTGTGTAGGTTGCAGGAAATACTGTTCAAATAGGATGTGGCTGGGACGCGTTTTGTGGGTTTGCGGTAATATTTAACTTAATACTCCCTCCTACGAAACAAATGATATAACAGTGAACATTGTTTCCTCTTTCAGCGCTAAAGACGTCAATATATCAGACGTAAGCGAGGACGGAACGAGCATAGACGTTCAGTTAACATTGGGCTCGGACTTCCCGGCTAACATGGCCGCCATTTCTTCTTTACATTTTGATAAACTCTCAGAGGCTAAAACCATGACACAGGAAACAGGTCCCATTTTACCTGTGAGTATAACTAAAATATTATCTTATTTAATGTGGAATTATACGGTTTGAGACTGTGAAGTAAGCAGTACACACTATGACATGCAACCTAACTTCATTATATCTTGAGCATAACGCTTTCTATAAGAGTAATGTAATTTATCTTATAAAAAGTTTCGTTGTCTAGTGAAAGATGTCACCGGCACCACGAAATGAGTCACATGTCGCAAGACTGAAGAATTAAGTTATTTACACCTTTAGAAAGCAGAATGTTTAAGCTTTAAACTGATACCAAAATTGTTTCATTATCTCAAAAATTGACGAAATGTTTACGGTTTTAGTACAGATATTTTTGCTGCTCGAAATGATTTTTTTTAAGAACATCAGCTTGTGGTTATGAATCTATAGGAACCAATGTCCTATATTGAAACAAACAATAAACAAGGGTTGTTGCTGGTTTTAAGATGAAATAACTATCCAAAATTTATAGATATTTCACCATTTTGATATGGAAAAAAAATTTCTCAAAAATTTTCACGACACTTATAAACCTTTGGAGGCCTGGAGCTCAGAATCAATAGGTTCGACATGCGACTGATTTCGTCGTGTCGGGTCACATATATCTACAGTTAATAGTAAGGTTGAAAGCAGGGGAGATATTTCTGGCATTCTTGCATTATTTCACAGGCCTAAATTATCGATCGATTATTGTTTTACGCCACATTCAGCGGTATTTCAGCTACACTGTGTCGAACACAGACCTTAATAGCATTATGACATTACAACATTATTTTTATTGCACAAATTGTCAAATAGTAGCATTATAACAAGTTTAAGTATAATGCTGTTAAACGTCGTGCTCAAGTGTATTTCACTTTTATGACGTCATTGTACTTTAACAGTCTAACCCTACGGTGAAGTAATTTGCTTAGTTGGAAAATACATGTTCCTCCATAGGTGGCCAGGGGTGTTACGACCGATTAATCATCCGTATATAATTTTTTTAATTTCGGCAATGATTGTTTACAATAATTACCGATTCGTTAATGTAGTTAATAGGGCAATAGGCATGTTAAATTTTTTTTTCTTAGCTTATGCGTTGTCTACAGTTGGCAAACGGTAGTAGGTCATCTCGGTACAATTTCTAAGATAGCCATGGATGAGTGATTGCTTTGGTGTTTTGTTGTTTATTTTTGATATATTGCGAGAAAATCAGTTCAACAAAACCACCAATTAAATGAAGAAAAACAGAGACCCGAGTTCGAATCTCGGTGTAGGCAAAACAAAATTGTCTTTCTCTACATTATATTGTTTGTGAAAATCTTGCACCTAAAATTTCTACTCCTCCCCTAAAGATGCAAGATTAACACTTAAAATAAAAAACATCAAGGATGTAAATATGTTAGGACAAGTCAAGAGCTTACCCTAAAAGATACATGTGTCGCCTGAGCTCTTTTTTGAGGAGCAAACATTACTGAACTTTCCGGGAGGAAATATTGCCTGGGCAGATGTCGGGCTACCTCTTAATTTATACCGATGTTACAGACGCATCTTGCTCTGTAAAATGTAATGCTCGGTTACGGAACGAATCGTTTTCTAATCGATTTGTAACAAGACAGCCAGTTATAAGTTTACTTTTAAACCAGGACAGTTTATTTTGTCCTCGAAAGAAAAGTTGAGAATATGATGGCATTGTTTCCCGCCTGATAGCGTGGCGATATTCCCGATAGCCCGGATTAAGAAATTAACCTGTTACGACTAATATATGTTCAAGTTGTAGCTTCAACTTGTTTAAACTGTAAATGTTCTTGTTCCTTTAATATATCAAAGCTGGGTAAAAAAAATTGTCTTAAATGAATATTGGTTGTATAGCATTGCAAAACATTTTGATACCAAACGTCTGGGTAAATTTTGTTTTAACCGCATATTATGCCAGCCTTGGGAAACATCTCAGTTCAAAACAATATTTATATCTTTTGTTTTCCGTGTATTTTGAAAAAAAGGAAATTTAATTATTTAGACACTTATGGTATTGTAAGGCCACTAGGCTAGGTCAGTTCAGGATAGCTTATGGGATTTTGTGACTCCTATGTGATAAGTATAAAGTAAATGCCAAATGTCTGCAAACAACGTATTTAAACGAAAGTGAGATTTCTGCTCCTTTAGATACACGGTTAACGGTCTGGTAACTGCCCAATTAAAGCCAGTAAGTCATCCTCAAGCTGTGAATGAAGACCTGGAAGCTCCGTTCGGTCACATCCATGCACACAGTTCTCAATCTGTCAAGTGACCCGTTCAAATGAATTATCACTGGGAGTGTGGGAGGAGAAAGGGTTATTGTAGTTTTTGTTTGTTATGGTTTTATGGTTTTCAAGTTACAAGAAATCCCCACTGGCAACAAACCAAGACAAGACAGACCAAACACAAGACAAATAAAGGACGTATATAGAAGACATCACAAACATATCGGCTTCATATGTTGCCCCTTAGTTCTGAGGACACCAGTGCAACAGGCAACTTTCTCCCAACCGCCCGCTGTCGTGGCTTAGTGGTAGCGAGTGCGCTTCCTAATCTTACTCCAATTTACCGTCCATTTGATCTAGCCCGCCTGTCGACCATCAGGTATATGAGTGAGTCACACGATGTGGCTCTGGCAATCGCGGGGGTGGTTTTTACGACGTTTCCTCCCGGTTTTCCACCGTAATAAGACAAGGAACAGTGTGAAGGGACAATTCGTCGTAAAGTGAAATACCGTTGAGTACGACGTTAAACCCTAACCAAACAAACAAACCCAAATATTAATACGATATTATTATTTTTCCCATTGATAATCAGTAGCTAGAAAGATCAATGTGAAACCCCTAACCACATTGGTGAGGTTAACCAATGGATTCACATTGCATCATTTGGCTTACCGGGACTAGTTTATTCAAGAAAGCTCAGAGAATTTGTTTAACAATTCTGTTAACTCTTATGAGATGGCTGTATATTTGATCTGAACGGAAGTCTTATAAAACCCTAGGCCCGCCCAAAGAAGGAAAATGTGCGATTTGTGAAAAATTACATAATAAGTTCAGTTGAGAGATATCTTGGCATGTATAGGAACATTTGAACAGAGACTAAGGGAGCACGATGGGCTATGTGAACATTAACTTTAAAGCACGATTTGCTCTCGTCGGAATGCTGAGCATGTCTTTGTTGACACACGAAAAGATCGGGCTGGATTTGGCTTCATGAAACTGCTCCGTTATGTAGTCGAGAATGAAATCTATTCTTCAACTTTCCAGAAGAAAATAAATATTTGCATATCTAAAACAGCATTTTAATAAGGCTGTGCATCCATGTCTGAGAAAGTAAAACAACATTTTTTTACAGTTATATATTTACAGCAGACTCGTGACAAAGTTACATAGGCTATGTCTGATACAAAAAGCTATTTTTCTGTCAAATGCAGCCATTTTTTATAACTTTATATACAACTTCTAGAAAATTTAAAAGATATAACATTTACATCTTTTAAAATACCTCTATATAAAATTGCTAAAACAATGATTATTACTATATCTTTTCCACTCAGTGTAGAACATTATTTCAAAATATTCACGTATAAAATACAGATTTGTCGATAGCGTTACATAACCAGTTTGAGAAGACTACACCTGACAAATGTTTGTCAAAATTGTAATAAGGTTGTCTTCCAAAGACATAAACAATCTCTATCAGAGTTTCTGGAGCCACTTTCACAAAACGTGTACGACAAATAAATATCGTACGATAAAATCACGTCATGTTAAACTATAGCGCAAAAATTGAAG
The DNA here is from genome assembly GCA_034783855.1 of Mopalia kennerleyi. Classification (NCBI taxonomy): domain Eukaryota; kingdom Metazoa; phylum Mollusca; class Polyplacophora; order Chitonida; family Mopaliidae; genus Mopalia; species Mopalia kennerleyi. The sequence goes on along the minus strand of JAVFBX010221754.1, from coordinate 1,824 downwards.
TGCTTGGATCTATTCTTCGATGGAATGTGTTCTGATAATTGATAATTTGGTTAAGATATTTCCTCGACAGTATATTGTTGGAAAAAACGTTATTGGTTGAAATTCTGCTGCTTAAATGGTGTATCCAGAGTAATCTGTAGAGGTTGCCAGAGATTCATTGGAGTGCAAAGACTGATGGATAAATGTAAATGGCCAGCCGTGAACATCAGATCAAATTCTAGCACAGTCGGAATAATGCTGACCACCTTCGCACCTGAAATGGCTGGAATGGCCGATTATCTAACCGACATCGTTAGCGCTGCTCTTGGATTTTTCGAACCTTACATTAACATTTTTAAACGCTTCCATGTCTTTCTGTCTTACTTATATACGTTGAAACCCCTTTGAGGAATCTTAGTTAAAACCGTCACCGTTATAGCTGAGGCCACCTTGTGTGAAATCTTATATACCTAGCGCCGATTCCATAAAGCATTTTCTGACTTAGGTCAAAATACGGCACATTACATTTGTTTGCCACCTGTCCTAATTTAGTTTCAAAGTTATACACGTAATAATTACTTTCTTACATTAACAGTTCCCAAATATTAAATGTTTAAGTTAAAAATTACAAAATTTGCTAGCACATTTATCGTTTTGACTTGAGCACGACAAATCCAATGGAATCGAGCCCCGAGCTTCACTAAGAAACCTAAACTTGTTCAAAACGTCGAAGAAAATCAGCAGTCTGACACGTTAACCAATCAACCACTCACGGAGATACATTAAAACGTAGGGAGTATATGTGAATACAACGCAGTTGAGAGCTTATCATGATGTAGGTCGAGTTAGTTATTTGGCGAACACATAGAAAAACCACAAGTGCTGTTATTTTAGAATGTATATCAAGGCGTTCTGGTTAAGTCACGTTGTTACTTAGATGTGAACCTGTTGAAATAAGCCACAACAGAAAGTCTGGAGCACTCTCGACATAGATACCTACACCACACAACCAAACCTGATGTCCACAATTTCTGTTACTCTCAATGCAAACCACAGTTCACTTCAATTCTATTTACAAATATGCTAACGTAAAACTCAGTAAAAAAAGTTCAATCGGCTCAAGCTAGTTATGAGAATGAAATTCTATTGGCCTTATTTGTAGGATTTATGAAAGTATGCTACATGTACATTTCGAAACATTTTCGCCAGCCAAGAGTTTTATTCCAAGTTACTCTGCATTGCATGCAACACTTGGCGGATCTATCGCATATAACTCAATGCTACTGTCAAGCGATTGATTGGTTGAGTGGAAACTTCTACGGAACCAATCAGATGTTGTGTTAAGAGAGGACTAGTAAAAATGACAGCGATATTGTAATGCAGAGTAGCTCTGAATAAATATTGGATAGAGAAGATGATTTTAAATGAGAATATCTTCTTCTATCACTCTCTCTTCCGTCGGGACTTGGTCTTAGGTAAGGGCTGGCCATTTACGTCGAGACCACCCTAATGTGTAGGTATACAACTGACGTTATCACCAAGGGTCTACACCAGAAAAAACACACCCAAAAACCCTTGTGGTGTTCATAACACTTTAGATTTAGAGTATGGAAAAGTTAGAAAGGTGTGAATAGCTCACTTAAAACGAAAGCATTCCCTTCTCGATGGAAGCCTAAATGGTTTATTGGCTACGAACAGCTGCTCTGCGTTGAGGAGGACTTTCGAGTTTTTTCTCGTGGGTTAGTGTTGTGTTAATCTTATGAGAGCAGGATTTGGGCAGCCATAATGTCCTTGGCCGTATAGACCCCTCCCCCCCCCCCTCCCGAACACACACACATACCTCCC
>JAVFBX010221743.1:0-11329 GCA_034783855.1 Mopalia kennerleyi | reverse complement strand
TGTCTCTGTAAAAGGAAACGTGACTCGTCGCTGAACCATACTCGCCGCCAGTTTCTCAAGTTCCAGCCCTGTACATTTGTGCACCAGCGAACGCGTAAACGTCGATGTTGGCGTTGCAGAACGGGGCCAACGTATGGTCTCGATTCGCAAGGTTAAGTCTCGGCATGTTGTAACTCGTGTACAGTGAAATGGGAAAGGCACATCATTGCCAATATTGCAGCTTTAAATACCCATCACCACCCCAGTATTTTCCTTAAGTTTCATGTGTATTCGTCAAAATCTGAATTTTTCATGTCGCCTAACACGAATTACCACAGAAACGCGCCACAACGTGTGTTCGTTTTTTTTCAGTGTAGTTGGCCATGCTGTTCCATTCCAGAAGCTTTGAGTAACATAATCATCCATGGCCAATGTACACAAGAAACGATATTTAAAAAAAAAATTCAACACTTTCTTGTGACATTTCACCTATTCGTTTCCTTTTTGACAGAGTATATATGTCATGGGAGACATTTCAATGCATAATTTATAATATCTGTATTGAATGTCACGCACTGGATATTCCCTGATGTGTAGCAAAAATGATGTGGCTTTTTATGGCTTATGACTATAGCCTTCTTTTACCTGCCTGACACACGGGCTTTATGAGCTGGAGCTTCTGATGAACCAAAGAGCACTTCGTTGACGACAGACCAGATCCTTATCATAGACGTCCCTTTACATTATGTGGACATGATCGTCACTTAGGCGATATGTGTAGGAGTTGCATGTCCTATTAAACGTTCAGGATCGAACAAATTTGTCCTTTTTCATAAAAGTTGAGATGCTAATGAACTAATGACAGGTTGCGTGAATGTAAGATTAGAGTGGGTTAAGTTCAATCTCGAAAGCATTTAAAGGTCACATTTTCTGATGAAATTTTATTAAAATTGACAAAAATGTTCTATCCTGAACGTTTAAGAGGACAGGCAATTCCTACACATATCGCCTAAATAGTCCAAAAGAAAAAGGAAAATATATAGACCAAAAAAGGGGCAAAAGCAAGTAGGCCCTTATCTGTATTGTCCTCTCCTGAGATATGGAAAGGTTTAAATTAAGGCCAGAACAGATGACAAAACTAGCATCTACATTTAAAACTCAACATGTTGCAGATGTGGCGCGAAGTACATGGATTTCTATGAATACTTTTTATGACAAACGATTGGAAATTTTCGTTTCTTCAAGACGCTAGATTGATGACATAATGTTTTTCTAACTTGACTACTCGATTAGTAAAATGTCAATGTGCCTATAAGCTGCAGCTGTCACTGGGTCTCTATTCACACACTGTATGGAGTACGGATCGCACAAGTTACAACACATACATTGTGCTAAGTTTACATCATTGAATGTCATCGCCTTACAAAATATCCGGGTGAACATTGCAGTGTGCAAATGCACCTAATTTCCTTCGTGTCCTTATGTTGAAACTTGTCTTATTTCCTAAAACAAAGCCCCTTTCTAGTCAAAGGAAAACGCATTCAATACATTTCTTGCGTAAAAACACTACTTTGCTTTTGACAAATAAAATTATGATGTAAACAAATTGTAAGTATTGAAATAATGACTTATTACAAATCGACGTAGTTAGTAACCTGAGCCAAAACACCAGATGACATATTAATTCGTTAAATGTAAAAGTGTCTAGAACATGATTGATATAATTCCGCTGGACAGGAATCAAATGTGAATGGTCTCAGTATCAAGGGGAAGAAATGCTAAAGTGTGACGTCTTACAAAAAAGTTGCCCTGTCTGGTTTATGCAGGATAATGTTCTAAAGTCTGTTACAGCCTTAATGTCAAGTCTTAAGACAAACATGTTACATCTGTTAACATCTTCTCAGCTGGTATCCTTGAAGTTGTTTTATATATTGACTGCGCGTTATTAAATAACAGCTGTCGAAAACTTGGCACCAAGCAATTCCATGACACAAAATTGTTCACATATTGGATCAGAATTAAAATATAGTCCTCCGATTTTTCAATAATTTGACCATAGTTATATTTACTCAGCGTCGGTCCCCAGATTTGTGATATAAAAAATGTAGAACTGGTTTCCCAGGGTGAAGTATGACAACCCCTTTTTTCTTGGCCACCAGATTTTTGTTGGCGTGATTAAATTTCAATGGTTAATTACTGGTATGCCAGGGTGAACTATTGTTCGAAACATTAACCAGCGACCGTATAATTGAGTTATCAAAGTTACAAGATAACCTGACATGCTGAATTAAGGCTCGCACACCTGGCAATGTGTTGATTAGGTTTGTTTCTGTAATTAGGTTTTAACGTGGCCATAAGTTTACTTCAGTCAAGTATACACGAAGGCATAATAGGTCAAGGAAATTACACTTGACTAAACAACGATATAATAATACCTCACCATAGATTGGAATCAGCTGTGAGAACATAAGGCTAGCTCTCTCGAAAACCCAGCAGGATTTTAAGAAAACCTTATCTAAACGAAATAGCTTCTCACAATCTTCCTATGTCAACTTACATATCGTTATTGTTTCATTGTAGAACTGCATAATTACTGCAATCGTCGGCACAATCGTTTCGAGTTGCATTCAAGGATTACTAGAAATAACATTTCAGAGAAATTTGATTAGCACAAAATTTAGCCTTTTCAGAAACCACAGAATGATCTGCAATAGGAAGGCAATAACTCCTTTGTTATCCTGCCTGCTAATGGACCAGCTGGTCTGTATGAGTAAGAACTGAATAAACTAAACTGGGATTTTTTCATCTCTTTGCCTCTGTCAAGCCGGTTATTTTTTCAGAAATCTGATGATGAGACATGTATATTTCATCGAATATGAACATGTAGAATCCAACAATGTTGCTTTAATTGTTGAATCTGACCAACAGAGATTTAAAAAATATACGATCTCTTGTCCTGATTTATCATAGTGCCGTGTTTAATAAAAACATAAACATGTGGTGAAAATAAACTAAAATCCAGGAAGAAACAAAACTATGGAGATATTTATAACAATTTAATAGTCAGAATGATGATCATTGTCAAAGGAAAAACCCAATATATCTTCGTTAACTTCATCTCTTGATACCGTACTAATTCATATATCCGACCATTTGCCGCATAACGCCGTCCCGTATAGGTTGAATATAATACTGAAATACACTGTACGCGCAATTCACCTCGATGCCTATAGAGTAATGTTTTAATGACATATCCTAATTAACACAGAAAATAATGAGTGCAAAACTTTCCCCTAAAGGACAAAGCGCTTCAACAAATGAATGAGATTATCTCTCAGGCGGTAAGCTTCCGATGAACTTAATTTTGCTGATCTCCATCGGGTACAAATACACAATGGAGAAGATTAATACGGATTAGGTCTCAATGGAAAAGAAAGAACGTAGTCACGGAACAAGCACGTTTTTTGTTTCTAAATCCGATCATCGCGAGAGACGTCTTTGTTTAAACTTAATGGCTTCAACAGTCCCAAGAACATGATCAATATCTAGCCAATTGTTTCTCGTCGACAGAGACCACAATTAGTTAGTTGGACATGACATACCCTGGAACATTGGGAAAGTTACGGGGTGGTAAATCAATGTTAACTAACTTTGTGTTGTCCATGCGCTTTCGGGTCCAAAGGGCAACTCACAGTCGATGTATCATGTCAGGTTACTCGTACTTAATACCAATAATTTATTATCCGGCCATGATACAGGTGACCAAGTTCAACAACTAGGTTTCTCTGGTTTAGAGTTAATTTCTTACATCCATTTCTCCAGATTGTTCACTGGATCGTAAAACGTGCGCCATGCTTCTTGAAATAATGTAAATATTTATTGGTGTCAACATCCATTTCATTACATTCATTTCAGCTATGGTTTGAACCACGAACCCAGAAGCGTTATTGTTCTTCATTGAGCATAGAAAAGATAGGTATTTGAACGCATCAAACTCCGAGTAAAGCGGAGGTCCCAACCCGCCGTACTTGCTAGTGCGTGCTGTCTACTTGTAAAAACGTGGGCAAAACTTGGGGACCCCAACTACGGACTCCCCAAAAACGTACTAACTAAAAACACGCACGGTGGGTTGTGACCCTGGCTTTACTGTCGATAAAAGTGGTGAATCAGTTTTTTTTAAAGAAAATATCAACGATTTAGCCACAGAACAAATCACATGTTCTTATCCTGTAAAGTCGAGTCAACATGTTGGGTAACCTAAAGGTTAAAGTTCTGATATAACATGTTCTCCTTACTGCTTGAAATTGAGTCGGGAACTTCAAATGTAACTGTATATGATTAAGTTAATCCCAGCTTAACTCTCATACATCTGAGGCCATTGGATAGAGGTCGCCAACGGTTTATCTGCATTTATCCGGATCTCATCGATCCTTTCGTTGACATTTTTAGATACGGCTAATCAAAGTTAATGACTACGGCTTTAGTGTCTAGTGTTTACATGGAGGCTGACCAATTCTGGTTATTTAAGTTTGGTCAATATTACATTATTTTCTATTACTCTATCAAATCCATTTATCTTGGTTGTTGTTGTAGGAAAAATTTACCTTCAACGGACGCTCAAATCTGCCTTTATGTAGACGTTATTTCATAAATAAAAACAGTCATATGCTTTTATTGTCTCCTTTTTCCAGAACATTTCCGGGTTTCAAATTTCTTTGAAGCGCTTTTCAATCACTACTTGGACGTCACTTGAAACAAAGATTGTGGTAATTGTGTATAATCTGCAATAAAACAATCAAGATAGGTCAGCTAACCCGATGATATTCTGCGACGCCATTCTATTTTCATAACATTTCTTGATCAGCCTGCGGGTGGTTGGATGGAGCTCGATGCTGGCCTCATCTTCTCACAGCTACTGGGCAACACGACTCTGTGGCGATGTCTTATTGTATCGTTGTTAAGTCCAGGGTAGTTCCTTTCATCTGGTGGATTGTAAGGCCTTAACTGATACATGATTCAAGTAACCTTACTGCGGCGTTAAACCCCAATTACACATACAAACCCACCAACACAGTGTCATATGTGCGAGTCTTAATCCAGCATGTCAAGTTACCGTGTCACTTTGATAACTCAATTATACGGTCGCTCGTTGAATTTTCCTACAATATTTCACCCTGGCAAACTAGTAACTAACCTTTGAACTTTCATCACGTCAACGAAAATCTGGTGACCAATTTTTTTTTTCTTTTTTAAATTTTTCACACAATTATTGTTTTATGATATTCTGTACTTTGACATTATATTTCTGGTGAATAAATCACTGCAAATAATAACACTATCCTATGCCAAACAAAACGTACAACAAATCTATATTTTGAATTGTCATGTACATTTTGCATGCATGAAGGATCCTATTAATACACAGTAATTCAATAATGTCAGCGGACGTCTTTTCTACAAGATGGATTCGTATCAATTGCGCTGTGGTGTATATTATATGGCTCTACCAGAAAGATTGGTACAGTTTTATTTTCCAATTACAAATTATGAACATAATTTCGAAGCAAACATTAGCACTTTTAAAATAACTTTTAACTCGATGTAAATACAGTTGAGATAGTTGCTGCAGGTCAGCTAGTTTTTTGCCCAACAAAGGAGGACATAAAAAATAAATAGATAAAAAAGTGAAAATTAAGAAGAAAAATAAAGTGAAAAAATTACAAATTAAAGTCTTTTCAGACTTGGTTACAGATAAATATATATCAGAAGGTCATGTTGTTAGTTAAGAATCAATTTGAAACATAAGGGTTTTCTTAAGTATTTTAAAAAGTTCATAGACATTTAATTTATTACATGCTTTATAAAAATTGTATTGAAGGGAAAGACAATTCTGCTTGCCCAACTTGATTTTAAACAAAGACAAATACATGTTATGTATTTTATTTTTATTTTTTTACATACTAATATATTTGCTTAAATTAAAACGTTGTTATTCATTTATATCATTTACGTTTAACGGTATTTATTCTACAAGGCTAATGTAGGGCTCTGCAATGTAACAGAATATTTTGCCCGACGAACTCGCACCTACATGTAATTATGCGAAAAGTTGATTACATGCACATGTTTAAACTGAATTATAATATTAATAGAACACAAAAAGACAAACAAAATTAATTTTAAAAAATCCCAGAATTTCCACGAGTAATACTTAGGCAGTTTTAATTGTTTTGCTCAGTAGATAATTTATCTCCAAGAACAAAAGTGGAGCCACAGTAAAAATGTGACTGGATTCTTATCACACAATCGGTAGTTTCCATCATCTGAGCATTTCTGTACTATACATATGGCTTTAACCACAACTCGGCAGTCAACAGATGTTAAAATAAAACATACAAACAGTTGAAATTCCCTCATCTATAACTTCGGTTGATGTTTAAGACAACGTCACCTACCGCACAGAATGCCAGCGAAGAAAACCCCAAGGACAACTCAATTTCCAAAACAAAGCCAATAAGTTTTTAACACATCCATCTTTGTTGACAAATTATCTCCCTTCAATAACATCAGATATTTGATATAACATTCAATATCTGCCTAAATATTTATCCGAGTACGGTTATAGATTATTCTTCTGCAGGTATGCTTATAATACACAAAGAATAAATTGCTGGTTCCAGAAGATGTGGGTGTCTGATGCCGTGCTTGTTATTCTTTCGCTTAGAATATCGATTGTCCTTTTGTGATTTTGTTATGTTGTCAGGTCAATGTAAGCCCGTGGTTAGTGACAAACTCCAATAATATAAGCGACAATTCTCGTCAAGTTCGGCTATATCCTCAAAGAAAACCCGATACGCTTATCACTGGAAAGTACAGATAATGGCGTACATTTCTGGAGGCAAAATGAAGATGAGACCAAATGTAAATAATAAAGTCCTTAAATTATCTTTCGACGTCCAAGGGTATCACATTTCTTCCCTGGTTCATATCATTTCCTAACAGTTCTCGTCTTATCAGGCCATTTATCTTTCTTTGAAATAGTGTATACTGCTATCCAAGCAGATGTCAACACGGTATTGTTGTACAATGACAACCGTGTTTTTGTTTTAAGGCAAATGTATACGGATCTATAGCTGGATGAGTAAATGTCAACTCCATTACACTTAATAGAACTGATAACAGCCCTATTGTTCTGTTTGTCATCCTTGTCAGAGAGACAACCGTTACCAAAAGTCAATAAATATCGTCTTCTTTTAGCAGAGATGCGTGGATAAAGAAAGCATCGATATATATGCTAATTGAAAACCAATAGACTTATATGTATAAGTAACACAAGTATACATTTGCTAGTTTCACCTGCATCAAAATACTACATAATTACTCAAAAGACCATGTGAAAGAGATTTTAACAAAGTTAAACATTTGGATTCAAAACCTTTGTTCAAACGTTATGATTTCAACAGTCTCAAGAACAAGACCGGTATCAAGATGTTTCTCAGGGATATCGAACAACAAGTAGTGTATTCAACACGACATACCCTGGAACAACATGGAGAAATTGATGGGGTTGTAAATCAATATTAACGAGCGTTACGTTCAGGTGCTTTCAGATCCAAAGGGCAACTCGCAGCTGATGATTCAATTGATGTTATTCATGTTTAATACCAATAATTTATTATCCGACCACGGTACAGGTGACCAACTTCAACGACTATGTTTCTTGGGTTCAGTAGCCCTGATTTTGTAACAATCAATTCATTTACACCTTTAACTCGAAAAGACGTTCTTACCATAATTTACTCCGGATCATGTACATGCCGATATAAAAATAGAGGTGGTCCCTGATCCGGCAGGGTTATTTTCCTTTATATGCACATAAAAACTAGAGGTATTTTAACGTTCCAAACACGGAGTCGCGAATTTGTTTTTGTTTAAAACAAGAAAAGCAACGATTTGGCCACAGAAAAACTCACATGTTCTTATCCTATAAAGCTGAGCCAACATGTTGGGTAACGTAACGGTTAAAGTTCTGATATAAAATGTTCTCCTTACTGGTAGAAATTGAGTCGGGAACTTCAATTGTAACTGTATGGTTAAGTTAATCCCAGCTTAACTCTCATACGTCTCAGGCCATTGCATAGAGTTCACCAACAGTTTATCTGCTTTTATCTGGATCTCATCGAGCTTTTCGTTGAGATTTTTAGATTCGGCTAATAAAAGTTAAGACTACGGCTTTAGTGTCTAGTGTTTCGATGGAAGCTGAACAACTCCGGTGATTTAGGTCGATATTACATAGTTTTCCATTACTTTATCGAATCCTTTTGTCTCGGTTGTTTTTTTTGTAGAAAAAATATACCTTCACTAGATGCGCAAATCTGCCTTTATGTAAACGGTATTTAATACATTAAAGACTGACATTTGCCTTTAAAGGCTTTCTATTGCAGAACATTTCCTGGTTTCGGAAAAAACTCACTTTTGTGTAATCAAGTTTCTATGAAGTGACTTTTCAACTAGTCTTTGGACGTCACTTGAAACGATAATGCCGAAGATTGCGGTGGTTGTGTAGATTTACAATGAAACTTTAATAATATGTAAGTTGACAAGAGGATATTGTGAGAAGCCATTCCATTTTGATAACGTTTATTAATCAGCCTGCGGTTGGTTGGAGGAAGTTTGAAGCAATTCTCAGAGCTACTTGGCAACACGTCTGCAATCTGTGGCGATGTCTTATTTTATCGTTGCTTAGTCCAAGGTGGTTGGCTTCACTTGTTGGAATATAATTCCCTTCAAGAATACGTGAGTCAAGTGATCTTATGTGCGGCGAGCTACGCTCAATGCTCCCATGCAAATAAAGCTTAAAAAAAAAAAAAAAAAAAAAAAAAAAAAAACCCAAATTAAACAAACAAACCTAATGAGCACATAGCCCGGTGTGCGAGTCTTAATTCAGAAAGTATAGTTATATTGTAACTTTGATAACTCAATTATACGGTCGCTTGTTAAACTCTCCAACAATATTGACAATCTAGTAATTAACCTTTGAACTAATATCAGGTCAACAAAAATCTGATGGACAAAGATAAGCTGTTGTCATATACTGCTCTGGAAAACCAGTTATTAAGATTATCACGCAAACAAAAATCCGTTGATCACCGCTGATTAAATATAACTGCGTTAACACAAATGAATAATATGGGATGAATATTTGGGTTCTTACCCAATATGTTAAGAATTCTGTGTTACAAAATTTGCATGGTGTATCTAACGTTACCACGCGTTCGACAGTTATCATCTTATAGAAATCAGTCAAGATATAAAAAGGCTTCATGAACACCCACGGTTGAGTTAGCAGATGTTACATGTTTTTCTTAATACTTGGCATTAAGGATGTAAACGAAATTAAGAAGTAATCTTCCAAGCAACTCCTTCACACAGCGCAAAAGTAATGTCCAAGGCCACAGATTGAAAAGAGAGCTTTACAATAAGGATCTGCTCTGTCGTCAACTAAGTGAGTTCATCAAAGAAACTTCGAATCACCGAGCACCTGCCTGGAGGCAGTCAAATATAATAGATTTTGGCACCTCCCCACTGTCTCACACTTGTGCAATATAGTTTAAATCATGTGCCATCATTTGTCAGCAGATCAGGGAATATCCAGTTAATGCCACTCAATACTGATATTATAAATTATGCATGGAAAAGTGTAAGATGACATATAATTTCAATACACAATCTTCAATATGTGTTTTGAAAGCTATCCTTCTTTTTATGTTTCATATAACAAATATACTTAGTATTTAAAGTGGATATGATAATTGATATGTATGATAATTTGCCGTCTTCTTGTTAAATAACACTGTCTGGATTTACCATGTCTTGTATTGTAGCCTTAACAAAGACGACGCCTTGCCCGAAGGTAAATACAAATCACAGAAACAATTTTGGCACTACATGGAACAGATCTCTAAGAACGAATAGATATCCTTGTAAATGAGGCACCTAATCAGGGGATAATGGAGAAGCAAAGCCCCAGGCTAATGGATTGTGAATCAGCTTAAAAAAAGACGCGTATATTGTTTGAGAAATCTATTCTATTATCAGCGCATACTTGAAAATAGATTATTGGCAGAATGGCTGCAAGGCAATAGCTTCACGTATCTATTTAAATGAACGCAGAAACTGAAGTTAGTTAAAGTAAAGCAAAAATGAGAATTTTTTAAAATCACTTCTAAATTATCTGCCGAAATATAATTAGCATCACGAGTTTCTTTTATATCACATTAAGGGTGTCAGTAAGTGCTGGCATGCCAACGACTTTCCCTGTTATGTACCACACGTTATGAAACTCATTTAGGAAATGGTATCATCATATTATGTGTGATAAGCGGCTCTTATGTCTACTTTTCATGGTCGAGTTGGGGGTAACTTCCTCTGACGCCCACTTGGTAATAACAGATGTAAGATACATCGTTATACTGTCAATATGAATGACAGTGGAGCTACTTCATACACGTTGGTGTTGTAAGGAGAGAACTCAAGTCCATTAAGGCTGGCAGCTTGTTATCACGTGACAAATGATGGTCTCTCGCATGTGTCAATCACGAGCACCACGACTATGGACAAACGCATGAATGCCACTGATCGTCCCATTGCATCAAAGACTAAAATCATTTCGCGAAACGAAAGGGCACCATAACATTTTTGTCTGGAACTGTGGTTTTATTTAAATTATTTTCTTTTACAAAGATTCAGGATATTTATTGCGTGTATTATTTACATGTACAAAACAAATTATAATGGCTTTTAAAATTGTTGGGTTTCAATTTGAAGGAATCAAGTTTTGATATAGTTATATGTGAAAGAAATATAAGATGAATGATGTCATGTGACAGGTCAGGAATAGAAAAGTTATCCCATAAAATGTAACAGATTGGCATGATGACCCTCGACCCCTTATCTTAAAATTACATTGCTTACCGACCTAGGCATAAATGTGTAAGACCTGATTGATCTTGCCCTTTTAATGAACACGAGTAAGACATTTTAGACCTTCTGTCTGCAATCGGGCACCGTGCAGGACTAACTTTTCGTTGTATTGGCTACCTCCACTAATTTTGTATGGATGCAATGTACACATATGCGTGGAATCTATTATTGTGGGGGCAGTGTCCAAATGTAATGTGTCGAATCAGAAATTTAGTAAAGCTTAGTGTCGCAAAATATTAATTCACTTTTCGTTATCCAGTGGTTTATTTCAATCCCTATACGAATGTGGATACACTCTTAGAAATAATGGTTCTTTGAGGGTTCTTAAAAAAGGAGTATGGTTCTATATAGAACTGGTTCCACTCCG
>JAVFBX010221732.1:0-11329 GCA_034783855.1 Mopalia kennerleyi | reverse complement strand
GTACATGAAATCACTTCTACTGTTTTACTACAAAGTGTTAAATACGCATTACGTACTACGCATTACGCATCACGTACTACGTACACATGGAATCCCGGCCTTACCTGAATAATAAAACGTGATTCTCGTGAACCCCTTTAACTCAGTCTGTTAGAATGCAGGAGTCCCGGGTTCGAATCCCGGTGGAGGTATGGTAAATGTTAGTGCTTTACACATCTACACAGCCATACGCGCACCCACAAATATATAGGCCTATACACACTTACATACAAGCACATACACGTTAAAAGAAATATTGGACCATCGATAGCCGTGAACAAAATAAATACAATGTGTTTGATATGTATATGCAGATTGTTCATATAACAATCAGTGACTTTAATGTCGGATAGAGTTAATGTGACTTGTGCATGCAAGTATTTATTTAAGCGTAATACAGAGTGATTTGTTTTCAACATGGTTTACCAGCCTTTGTGCAAACAGTTTGTTTGTTTATTTAACGGTGTGTCAGACCAAAAGGTTAAGGAAACCAGAATGTTGTTTGGTCAGTTCTTTGTGATTGGATAACTAGACTAACCAATCCTCAATGATTAGATCTGCATATGCGACATTAAACTAGGTCCACCGCACCTAGACATAACAGGGAGCACTCTACCAACTACCCACTTTATCGAACGAATGTTAATAAAACCCACTTCCTTGGACACAGCATAAGATGTACTAACTGGTAGGAAAACAGGAATAATACAATCCGTTCCTACTGGCACTGGTATTGCATAGACGTTATCTGTAAAGAGAAAAAATATCACTAATAATAACAGCAATAATACCAAAAGCATTATTTCTGTTCTGACAAATATGAATTGTTATGTATTTAAGCAACTAATGTACAAACTATACAATAATATAACATGCATTTCGCCATTTATCGCAAATCCAGAACGATAGGAAGGCATGGTATGCAAGACGATACTTTAAAATCCGACTAGAGAAGCATAAAATTTGTAGCACAATATTCCGTAATAAGACTAAAAGAGCGTACAGTGTATAGAAACAACCTTTATGTTGTACACCATACATTTATTTTTTAAAACGTCATGAAAAATCTAACTTGCCTGATACTATGTCTGGGTTTCCTTTATCGGGATGAATATCTCCGTCACTGTTTCTTTGTGCGGAAACTGGTATAACACTGCATAGTGTCTATAGAAGAATGAAGACAAAAAAGCTTTAGTAAGTTGACTTTCTTGACCGCCATGCAGGAGCGCATAGAATGAAGGAAGCAGAAAGGGAAATAGGAGTTCATTTTAACAATAGAATTTTACTGACTGGCTAATTGATTGATGATTTACACCGTGTTCAAGGGCATGTTACTTGTATGGCCGTGGTATATTCCAGGATAATCGACACCATTACAATCATAAAATGTGTATCTTTAGTTAGTGTGTACAATTGTAATTGCAGTCGAGGCCACGCAAAGTCTTAACATGAAGAAAACAGGAAGGGCAACATATTGTCATTTTAACAATGGGATTTGAGTTTTTTAAGTTAATAAGATCGATCTTAATTAATTGAGTTTTTCAAATTTGTTACAAAGGGTAATGAAGTGGTCAAGATTATTTAACGTTAGGAGTTAGATCAGTAATCATTTGTGTCATCACACATGCAGTCAATCGTAGACAATGGTATTTGCTATGAAGTTTTTTGGGGGAGAAATATGCAGTGTCCTTTCAAATACAGCAAAACAACAATACATAACGTATGACACTCTGAATTAACAGTATCTAAAGAGGTTGTAGCCTATAGCACAAACGCCTACAACAGAAGATGTTGACTCAATGTACACAGTCGGTTAATAAAACCTCAAGAGATTTTTGTTACTGCTTTACCATCACCACGCTCCCTTTTGCGAAATGTATGAATATCTAATAAAATCGTACATTTTGTTTTCCCGAAGCGTATTTACCAGTGTTGGCACACTATTGCCAACAAATAAGAGAGTTTCATATGGGGTACGAAAACACAAGTTAGGTTGCAAGTTCATTATGTACTGAACGCAAAACAGAAAAACTGTGGAGTTTGTATACAACGGTTTAACAAGGAGTGTGGAAAATGCTTATCCTATACTGGCGATAATCATCTGTCGCCAGAGATGATGTGCGCAGTTGGCCTACATTGGAGGACATTCGAGCCTATTAATGTACCTGTTAGCTTCAAAAACAAATCTGATTTCAGAATTGAAAATGTGTTATCAAAGTAATATAAAAGAAAGCAAAATTGTGGATCCGGCGTGGCACTAGCTCAATTCCATCTGTCATTATCTCAGATTTGAGCAGGAAGTGTTCTGTCAATTTCAGTTAACAGTCTCGGAATTCATGCTAGATCATTTGCTATAAGTATTTTAATCGAGTCCTAGATGCTGGTTTATGAAAAAATTTTATTCTATCTTTAATGGCGAGATATGTTAAAAATTAATAGACTGACAGGAGAAGGGCGCTGTAAAAAAACAAAATATCAGCAAACCACTATCGTTCCCACTTAGTGTAGCAATTCCCTATCTGTGATAACTTTCTTACAGTATTTATAATACATTATATGTCAAGTTAAACACAATTAACAAGAAAATGGTTATAGCCCAGGATATAACATCACCCCTTCCTCCCTCGCCTGACAATACCTAAAATTGGTAACAATCGTGTAATTTATTATGTGTGTTTAGAAAGGAGCACAATTCAAATGAGACAACATGGAAATACCAAGTCCTTAACAATGAATTAAGATGAGGGGGCTAAATCCTAAAATGGTGAAAATATAGGGGTTGGGTATTTTAACAACAAAAGAGCTACTTTGTGCTACGCTGCTGTTTGTATTAATCACTGACACATTTACTTTACTTGGCCAGGGAAAAACACTCCTTTTCACCGCAATTAGTGATATTGTGGCTGTGTGATAGTGTGGTTATTTACCGTTTGAGAACATCTTCGTTATAAAAGTGAAATACCCTTGAGTACATATCCGCCATAAATGCGAAATACACTTGCGCACAGTACCATGACCCAGCTAGCTTATCCTTTAGTCAAGACGATACAAATATCTTTACACAACAAGTCAATCATGTATATTTAAGGATACTGAAAGCCCTCCACAGAGTGTTTTAACAATTCGCCGTTTCGCTTCTGAACTACTGTGAATTTGGCAACACGTGTATATATATTCTGAATCGTCTTGTTATTTATTTATTTAATTTTTATTTTTAATTATTCTAAATTTTAGAGAAATTGTTTTACACCATTTACGTCAACTGTTCAATTTTACATCAGCGTGTAATACATTATTTTAACTAAAAAATGGTCCTTCAGTTTTTCCTGTTTGTCTTATTTTTCTTTCAATATTGAGTTAAAGGTCAAAAATTTAAAAAAATGAGTCAAATAGGTGAATTTCTTATAACTTCTTATAACTATATCGAAAAAAAAATCTAAAAGGATATAAAAAAATCTTAATGATCTTTTTTAGTTTTATATTTTGAGATGAAATCTGCACAAAAAATATGGTCTGTAGGTATAAGAACAATCGAGGAGTATGCATTTTTCCAAGTGCGGTACACTGGAAAAGCAGAGAAAACAGGTAAAATGTATTTCTGATATATTTTACGACATGTTTACCACTTTCATGTGCAATTTCATTGAAAAGTTATTCAATTGTTTTCTCACAATTTGTTTATAATATCGAATACATCCATTTTAGATATGTTCCGCAAATAATTATGTATATATATATTGTGAAATATACCAGTTTTTCTATCAAATTGACAAGAGCTAACCGTATCAAATGTTAATTGAATTCCATTCAAGCTGTGATCTATCTCTTAATATAACTCCAATCGACCACATGTGGCGTCAGTGAGTGTATATGCATTAGCAATCTGGACAGCATTGCACAGCTGATAATAACTGCTCGATATACAATACACGGAAATTGTTGATACGCGTAACTGCACAGAGCGGGCAAAATTTCTTTCCAGGTAGCTACCTCTCTTAATTAATTGTCAAAACACCGCTGTTGTAAATAATGTAGTCAAGTTTTATCACCAATGTTAACGGTTTTCCAATTCAAATTTTATTATCGGTTCTGCTCTAGGATAAAGACCACTATTTCAACTTTATGAATAAGCAATATTAAAAGAAATTTCAAATTTTGAGCTGGGGAGGGGGGGTATCCTTAAGTGATGTTTGTATCCTCCACATGCCACTGACCAGCAGCCCAATGAGCACAGGAAACTTCCCTTTATGTCTCTTGCAACAAACAATCAGACGATATGACATTCACAATACGCAATACGAATATTCCATGAACAGAGCGGCTTCTTCGTGTCCCTAAACTCCGAAACTCTTGTTATGGATAGTACATATGAATACTATTTACGCTGTCAGCTATGGAGGAAAGTTAATTTTCCAACATAGCACTTCTATATAACACTTCACATTTTGGTAGTATTGCTGTTCACTCTTTGGGTGTATATTATTTAGATGAAATACCTGTAAGTATGGAGTTAACCACCAATTGTTTAATAGATGTTTCAATCAATCTATCACTCAATCGATATACTGGCAAGCAACTGTTGAATGTGAGATGGACAATGACAGATTTTACCTTATACTGTTCTGCCATCTTGGATCGATCAGTCTTTGAAGTATCCACAGTCAATTCGCTGTAAATATTAGTACAGTCAACTGAAGAAATATAACTGATGCTCATTCTGAATGATTTCTCCAACACTTCGTGAAGAAACACATACTGTTTCTGAAAATAACGATAATTCCGGGTGATTGCTTCTTATACCTTAAAATACTTTCACTATATTATACCTCTATAGCTATTAATCTGCAGTAAGTCAGTTAACAAAAATGATTGAGTAAAACGCAACCGTTAGTCTCGCGGGATTTCTGACGTTCTCTCGATAACTCACAAGGAAGGTCAGAGGTGCGTACAGTTGATACAGCCAGACTATAAAACTAAATTGTAAATGACTTTATCATCAAAGACAACACGGGGTTTTGTACGTTTTAACGGAGCTGTTTTTTTGCTTTGTCGGGATAACACGTTTCGTCCGAATCTCGTTTATAAAATAAAGCAGTCCGAGACCTGTCATGATGGGATGGTTCCCACGACCCTCGGAGTAAGGCACCAAATCGCCAGCAGTAAATCTAAAGGTAAAAGGCTATGGAGGATTTGTCGAAAGAAATTTATTAAAAATAATGTATGCTTTAAACATTGTCTTAATACTTGATAACAATTAATATGTATTAAATACACCCGTCAAAGGATACCTCTTTTAGACTCATCGTAAGCCCCTCTTCTCCAAGTCTGTTCATACATCTTTTCACATCAATAAATCCTGTTGTCTGAGCCTCTTGAAAAAGACAATCCAAAGCCATGTATGTACCACTGCGCCCCATTCCGGCACTGTTACAAGATAAACAGAATATATAGAAACCAATTAATGGTTTACATGAGGGTTTTGTTGCTGTATACAGGCTAGTCTGATTCCAGTGGCATTTAAAAGGCAAGCGGAGGCCTGAGCGTCAATAAAATGCGGATAGACAACACCGTATTTTGAATTATGCCATTTAATTGTTTTTTAGTCTAACTATATTCAACATACAATTGGATTTTTAACTTGTGTAATGTTTAACATACAGTCAAAATCATCCACGCAGCCATGCTTTGCACTTTAATCAGTAAACAGAAGAACTTCTTTTAAATGATATCTCTAAGATATATTTTTTTTACAGCGGCACTATTGGTAGGTCATCGTCATAGAGCACACGCAGTGTCATGTGTATGCTGACCTTCCACAAGCCCTTGTCTGAACAGTTTGTCGTCTGATTGGCCAGAATTGACACGGAAATAGTGTATCCACACCAAATCAGAAAACACCTAGAATCGTGGCCTCCGGTAATCGCAGGGTGATAGCTAAGAGTTTTCCTCCTGGGTTTCAACGTTTTTAAACAAAAAACAATGTGAAAAGGACAATCCGTCGTCATATAAATGAAATATCATTGAGTACGACGTAAAACTCCAAAACTAACAAATCTATCAACCTTTTTAGGCAGCATTTGCCGACTTGATATTGAGCACCGTTTTTTACGATTACCGCGTTAGTTAAATAGCAATTCTATGCTCGTTTTCGAGAAGTCCACAAAACACTCAGGATGCACCTACCTGCAGTGAACAACAATAGGTCCCTTAAGCTTGACATCACTGTTGTTCACTTTGTCCCGGAAGTCTAATAAACCTTCGGCGTGTGTGGGGACGTCATGGTTCGGCCAGGACGTGAAATGAAACTGTTTTACAACGTTTGTTTTGTTCGCCTAGAAAGAAAACAGTTTAGAGTGTTTTGATGGAATATCTTGTTTGGTTTGATACAAGTTCAGGAACTATTTCTTTATTACTTAAAGTATATATTTTTTCAAATGAGCAACGCCTGAATTATGTCCAAGCTACGCAAGATGTACCAGAAACGTATAAAGCCCAACACAATTACGGGATAAAACACGATTATATGATCGGTGATATAACCCGATAATTAGAGTTATGCTTTTTTTTCAGCAAAATTCCTTTCACACACCTTTTGCATATTTTTTATTATGAAATTCGAACTTCACCTCAATTCCGATTGACAGACTATAACAAATTCCTTTAAGAATACTAAATTGTAGGCTACCTGTAAATGGGTAAGACTCAACTGCCGGACGACATGGTCAGCAAATAGTTCCTGTTTGAGTAGTTCTACTTCGATCAAACCAAATGTTTCTGTACCAAACTCCGGCCAGTACTTCAAACATTTTACCTGAAAAAATGCGAATGTGCAAAATCCTAGAATATTTGATCGTTGGGATATATTATATGATGCATTGGCTATCAAATACTCTGTTCAGAGATTGTTATATGTTTTTTTTTATCTTACCCAAATAAACCAGTAGTCATCTTGAATCAATAATTAAAAAGGTTTTGTATGAGCCATACACAACTAAAAGCCGACAAAAAAACTAGCCAAGTTTGTTTCCTGATATAAGCATGACCAGAAGTCCAGGGCAAGTCAAGAGTGATATAACCTTGTGCCCAAGAAGTCCAGGGCAAGTCAACAGTGATATATCCTTGTGCCCAAGAAGTCCAGGGCAAGTCAACAGTGATATATCCTTGTGCCCAAACATAATGTTGAAATGGAAGAATCTGTTATCTATACATTACTATATATTTATGTTAACGTTTTATGATTCTGTATTCACTTATTTGTTTACTGGTAAACAAGATGTTGTTTTTTTTTGGTCGGGAATTAAAGTATATTATTATTTCTATTATTATTAGCTGGGCAGTAATATTCCTCAACCTAAGGTAGACATTCAAATAAACTCAAATTTCATCATTTCTGCACAGCGGCGTCTCCAAGCTATTATCAGGCTACAGTAGTGTTTCACACAAATATCTTTAATGCAAATTGAAAATATATCATATATTATTTCTTTATATTCAGATAACATTTCGCTTGTGACTATTCCACAAGGCAGCACAGTAACTCACTTACCTTTGAACCTTCCATCAGATTTGTTAACATAACAATCTTCCCAGTGTTTTGTTCAAATATCATTCGCAGGAAATCGTTAACCATACCCTCCGTAGGCCCTATAATAAATTAACCTTGTAATTTGTTACAAGATAAAAATAAATGCTGCAAAACAAATGATTAACAACACAACACGAAATCATGCTTAAAGTGTAAGAATTAGTGATGTAAAGACAGCGTACTTTTCTAGGTTACAGATGATATCAACAAGAACATTTCCTAATAATTTGTTTTTGGGGTTTGGTTGTTTAATTGGGCTTTAACGTCATACTCAATGTTATTTCCCTTATATGACGACGGATTGTCCACTTTGCATTGTACCTTGCCTAATTACGGTCGAATACCTGGAGGAAACCTCGTAAAAACCTCCCCCGCGATAAAAATACATACAAATGAATAGATATTCGGGCTCTTGCATAGATGTAAGATGGATGAAGAGCATTATATTTTATAAAATGTGAAAATTACATCCTACTGTAGAAATCAAAAGAATAAAATTCATCAATTTATTTTAACAATGAAAATAGCAGATTTAAATCTGAATTCTTAGTGCTTTATTTTGATAAGCTGCTTACCCGGCAAGGAAATATACTGTTTAGGTTTAAGAAAACCCTGTTAAAAAGAGAAACAATACGGGATATTTTATTACTTGTATAAGTATATATCTAAACACAATCACACTGGCACAGGGACGTAGATTAATTAAAATCGATGAATCACCTCATGGTGTAGATAAACTACCAGAAACAAGTTTCTAATTGGATTTTTATCTCGAGTTGTGTTATGGGTAACTTACAGACAAATCGAACCAAAGTAATGGCCATGTACATACTTATCACATACCTATTAGTCTCACCACATAGATACAGAGGCATAGTATATTTATTTGTATCAGATGGTTCATATACGTACGATCTGAACGTTCAACAGTCAGCATTTGTTGGTATAAGGCATTTAGAGCGCTAGCCAAAGGCTCACAATCTAATCTCAATGGAATCATGCAAAATTGTCTTTCTCTACACTAAAAATATACTACATTTTTGCTTTGTAAAGTGGCATTTACTGGAATATTATAAATATGAAACTGCTAACTTATAGTTTTGTCCAGTCCATAAAAAAAGATGTTTTGCGGCGAAACAACAAATCTTCTGCTCAAAAAATGTATATGTATGCACTCAATTGCCAGTGTGTAACATAAATCCTGGTTTCGAAGTCGTGTTTTACTAATATTTAATATTTATTAAACGAACGATAGAATATCACACACATCTGAATAAACTTACATTAATGTAATGGGCGCTGATGTTATTCGTCTTCACATCGTCTTTCAAAGTGTTTAAACCTACCATGGAATGGTCATCTGAAACGTTAAGATATCCGGGCGATTAGTACAAATGTTATACAACGCTCATCTTCCTATACACAGAGCAAAAGGGTAAGGTGGGAGGGGGGTCGAAGAAAGAGATGTCATCGATGTCAATTTTCATGAAAGAGCTGTGTATTTATTCAGGAAAAGTTTTTGCCCGTATGAAACGACAGCTCACTCCATTTAAACGTCGTAAATGTGATTCTGGCTGGAATAATTGTGTGCACTGTATCAGGTAGTCACTTTTTGTGAAAGAGCTCGAGTATGTGTCGAGTAGGACACCTCACTGAGAACCTCATCGAGAAACAAAACAAATTGAGGGGGTCGCATTATGGGGAGACTCCGTTCAGAATAGTGTCAACATAAATAAATAACTTACAAGGCTTGCTATTTCCAGATGTTTTCTTCCGCTTATTTTCTTGATGGGTGGCAGCATCGTAGTTAAACTGGGGGCGACATGTCAATTTCTGAAAGCAAATGAGTTTTAAAAAAAGGCAAATTTGTACAATTGTTCACTACAAAATAAAGATGAATTTGTTTTGAAATTCATCTTTTCGCGCATCACTATATGCTCAAATGGGGTTTTATAATTTGCAAATGTTTAGAGTTTCGGTGAAATTGAAAAGAAATACAATTTAGTGTTGTGTCCACGATTATGATCAATTGACTTGCGAGCACATAATTCAGGCAATGGCATTACCTCAAATTCAACAGTGAACTCATCGCCAGTCTTCTTTTTTGACACATAGTCCCGGAAGTTTTCCACAGCGACTGATTCAAATCTGACGTCAGTATTCACATACGTGCTGGATGTCGGATCCTCGTTTCCAGGCAACGCTTTGTTGTCATGACCTGAATTCATAGAACCACATAGGCCTACTCTAAGCGAAATGTGAGCTATTCAGTGTACAAATAAATGTTTATTTGGTAACCGACAGACAGTTTTAAGCCAGACCACTAATTTGCACAGCCTCAAGATTGGCTAATCACTATGACAAGATGCAGTGCTACAGCCGGGTGTTTAACACGGTGCAACAAAGTCTAGAGTCATCTTACTGGTCTCGTTTTAATGCTCGATCTATCACGTGAGTCTAGTAACAAGATATATGAGAGAGTCACGTGAGGTGACCGCGGTAATGGCAAAGATGGTTTTCAGGAAGTTTTTTCCTGGTTTTTCTCCGTAAGTAAGTAAGGCACAGGGTAAATGGAAAATTCGACTTCATACAAGTGAAATGTACTTGATGTTGACGTTAAACTACCATCAAACAAATAAAACAATAAATATACGTACTTTATTTTATCCTATTTTACACTACGTTGATCTTTTAATAAGTGTCATGGTGCAATCAGACAAAGAGTTTAGTTGATTGTGCAAGACATCAGGAATAATCTGTTTCTCGTTGCTCCGTTGCTCGGGGAGAAATTTGAACCGCCCAATATGGTAACTCTTTTACAATTCAAGTTTGAATGTACATATAGCTTACTGTTCACTGGATTGATCAACCTCAGGTGTTTTTGTAGTTTTAAACCTGGCCCAATGTTCCGGTATACAGCATCATTTGGTGTATGAGATATCTTGGTACTAGAACTGTCTTTATTCTTCAGATCAGGCGAGATATGCGATGATGGATCGTTGTTTCGTCTGCGTCTCCTAACAATAAAGTAAATAGCAATGTTCAAAGATGTCATGGCCATAAAGGAATGTGGCCTAACAGTAATCCGCTTGTAAAAGTGTTATTGTGGAGACCGATTCAACGAAACATTGTCTTTTTTAAGTCAAAATACAACAAATTCAACATTCAGGGAATCTTCCGTCATTACGAGATACAGAGATATACACACGATCTTTACCAAAAGTGGCACATATGAGACTGTTTCTAAATCTTACAGTTCTCCTGTTACAACTAAATGTCAAATGTGCCTAACACTGACTTGGGTCTGTTTTCTTGTTTTTATTCTACATTGATGACATTGTAAACAGAGCGAATTGACTAGATGCAACTTTATAAAGGGAAGATTTCAGTCCAGCAAAATCATACCGGTCGAAGTTGTTTAACTTTCATACGCGTTTTAACAGGATACATATATCCTTACCTTACGCTTCATTTAAATTTCTTTCTATTCTAAATACAGATGTATGTTGGGGGCCTTTTTATATGGATCCACAACTTTTTGGAGTTACTTCCCTTGGGCATATTTTCTAATGTACACATTGATGCTGTTTGCGCTACTGGAGAAACCTGCTTCAGTTAGTAGTTTTTATTTGTTTGTTTGATTAGGGTTTAACGTCGTACTCAAGGGTATTTCACTTATATGACGACGGATTGTCCACTTCACAC
>JAVFBX010221731.1:0-21101 GCA_034783855.1 Mopalia kennerleyi | reverse complement strand
GTACAGCTACCAACAGAGTGACGGACACTCCAGTACAGTCACAGGATTATACACTCAATGTTCAATGTAAGGCTTATGTGGAGAGTGATCCTTTTTTGTTTGTTTGACGCTGTTCACAGCTTTATTAGTCACTTGATTATTGTTCAATCTGAAATCCCTTTGGAGGCCATACTTTTCCAGATAACTAGTGAGTAGTAGAAAACAACTCGTACATGGACTCAGCAACTTGCAATCCGGATTAATTGTAATGTTTCACAATTTTTGATGGGTTTTGCCTAAAATGTATTTAAATACTAAATAAAGCATAAACACGTTGATTAAATTCTTGAAAACAAATAAATAATGATAATTCAATTGTTGATGTATGTGTGCACTTGTAAAATAATTAATTGGATAAACTATCGTCAGTCTCTATCTATAGGACGAAACTTACTATATCGTAAAAACCCGAGAAGTCATTTTCTGATAAAGAGGATACTGATATAAATTTGAATTTCCAGATCCTCCTCTCAGTGGACTCATTCTGACAGGTTATGTGACCGGAGAACCTATTGAGTCAGGACAAACAATTACCCTGACTTGTAACGTGGGAGATGCGAATCCCAGTCCAACACTGACCTGGTCCCCGGACTGTGAAAATAACGTGGGCATCCAAACAAGAATTCCGTCCGTCACAAAGTCACTGAACGGGAAATCATGTGTGTGTCGTGGGAATCAGGACGGGGCTTTTACAGGATGGAGAGAGGAAAAGAGTGTCACATTTAATGTAACATGTAAGTGGGTTTTGTAGTGTTAAGGAAATTGTTTAAATTTTCTAACACATTCCGCGTGTCGTATTATTGTGCTTACATACTGTTTGCTAAAACATGATTGGAAGAATAAATATCAATCTAAAAGCTAACCAGTTAAAATGTTCCCACACCTTTCTTGTTGCCAGAAAAAAAATTACTTAGTTGATTGTAGTTTCCATTGTTATTAGTTATCCACTGGCATCAATAATCTAGACTCCATCGAATAAATGATTAACAAACAAAACTGTCAGTTGTAATACATCTCATTACGTTTACAGACACTAATGTATGAAAAGGACAGATATCAGTGTTAACAAATTTACCGTGTAAGAAATTAAATCCATTCAGATATGGCCGTTCTAAACCATCTAAAGACATTTCAGTCTTCAAAAACGAAATTGTTTTACAATGATTGCAATAAACAATTATGCATCTCGGCGCATCTTTATCTCTGTCGAGAATATGTTTTGGATGAGGTTTTTCCGACTCACACATCGACATGTAATTAATTGATCTTTCTGAAACAATCATAATCAAGTGTAATGATGTTGTGTATGTCGTGAAGTTAATTCTGGTTCCTTCCGCCCTGTCTAAACATATATTTAGAAAAGTTGGGACTATAACTTTTGTTTTCTTCAAGACCTTAACTGGGGAACTTTTTCGGCGACTTCGCCAACACCGCCGCAGTAACCGGAAATTCGTATATATCCACCCGTGTTTGACCCCTGGAATTGCGAGGCTCATTTACATATTTCGGTTTTTAAGCTCTTTGCATAGACTCCAAGGACCGAAAGCTCGAATTGTCACCTGAGAAAAAGCAACATTTTATCTATTTGCTTGGCATTGTTATTCTGACTAGCTCTTGGGGTGCCATCTAATATAAAATGCAAATAAATCTGCCATTGCTTTTCGTTATCCCCACTGAATAACAAATATGTAACTGGAGTTGGCTATGAAGAGTTAACAGGTTTGTTTAGTTTCACTTGTATACCTGTTTAATAGCATATAATGGCCTATAGATTCCCAGTCAACGCCTTAGGAATAAAAGTGTACTAACTGTATGCGACTGCTACTTCAGAAAGTAAATATATTCTGTTTGTCTCCTTTCAGTTGGCCCAGACAGTGTGTCTATAAAACCAGATAAAGGTTTTAACGGAAATACAGTCAACGTAACAGAGAATAGCACAGTAATATTCAATTGTACCACTGGGGAGTCCAACCCTGTTGCCATCGTGTCTTTCTATAACAACAGCACACCAATACTAGAATCAGAGACATCCGGTGTCAGCCGAATAAGAGGCCCCAATAACGGGTACTATGTTTCAGGACTGTACAGCGTGAGACCAACTCGATATCAGGATGGTGATGTTATCCGATGTCAGGGTCAGAGAGAGGGACAAGGGTCACCTGTTAGTTCTGAGCTAACACTGGATGTACAATGTATGTATATGTACATCAAGTAAATATGTTTAAAAACATTTGCTTGCCTACACCAGGATTCGAACCCGGGACATTTGGGTAACAGGCCCAACACTCTACCGACTGAGCTACAGAGACTGTATATGTTCATAAAATATTATAAATATAATTGGACTTGGCAAATGTCTTCCCACTAAATAAAATACAGATACTTAAATTAAGAAGCAGCGCAATTCGTTAATTTGCAAAGGCGTAATAAATAACAAATATCACATACCTTTGTATACGATTAGGAGTACGAATTATTTACAATCTCTTACTTATTTAATATATTAGGTTTGGAAAACGTTTGAATTGTACCAGTATGTTACAATATATATTTGGTTTGTCTCGTTATTGCAGTAAAGAAAATTATTCATGTTTCAGGAAGCCCTGCTAATGTGTAATAATATTATTAATGCTTTTTTTGTTTGTGTCACATTGGCAAACCTATTCTGTGTTATCAGATGGACCATTATTAAGCAGTTGCAAGCAGTCGTATACAGTGGTGGAGAACCAGACTATTGTACTCGCCTGTACAGTGTGGGCGAAACCTACTGCTCAATATACCTGGAAAAGAGGAGAACGCGTGTTGGAAAACCAAAGGGAGGCCGGATCGGCATATATTAAGACATCCACGATAAGTTTTACAAGAATCAACAGATCAGACGCTGGGATCTACGTGCTCACCGTTCACAATGAGGTGGCGTCTGTGGAGATACTCATCAATGTTACTGTACAGTGTGAGTATGTCTTCGGCTTACATCAGTATTATACAAGACTAGCAAGTTATTATATCTTATAAATGACTACAGTATCACATGCCTACACATTTAGATGAAACAGGCAAAACTGTACCCTAATTTCTTTTTGACAAAGAAGTAACTTTCTTTTTTATTTAAACTCGTAAACTGTACCCTAATTTCTTTTTGACAAAGAAGTTACTTTCTTTTTTATTTAAACTCGTAAATTACAGTCGTCTGCTTCAGCATATTTTTTGCACGTCCCAGAAAACACTTTGTTTAAATCACAGGTAAACTGTAACTGTTATGATCTCCTTACTGGTTAGTTCTTGAAATTAATAAAATAAAATTGTTGACCTCTTGGAGTGGTTGTTATCCACATGATGCGATAAGGCGTCTAGGTTTACAGATAGTAATCATAGTAACAATGGATATTATCTAACCAAAATGGAGAATATTGTCTCATATATCGGAAGACACGTGCACAGTTTTAAGAATTGATTTCAGAAAACTATGTTAAAACATATAGCCACATGCAACATAAGTAACAACATATCCTACTATGTGTAGCTGTTGTATGAACTTATTTCTTGTCTTTCACGTTTTCTGGTTAGTGTGAAATGGTGCTTATCCTGGCGGTGCAGCCTAGTACATATTTCTATATGGATATAGGTTAATTAAGATGAATCCTGTTAGATATACTGTGTATTATAGTGTACTAAACCATGTAGTTGCATGATTGCTCTAATATTTCATTCGTATGATGAAGAATTATATTTTAAAATATAAGTTTGGAGAAACTGTACTGTTTTTTTATTTTTATTAGAAGTACGTACATCATATGAATTCTTAGTTCCTACAATTTAATAATCTTATAGTGCATGTTTCAAACATAGTATGTTTTATGTTTTGTTTTACATCGTTGAAGCTTTTAAACGTCCTTGGGAAAAGAGTTTTTCCTGACATAAGTCAGTATAGTCTTCACTGCTATACGGATGATCTGTCTTATAACACAGAAATTTTATAAACGTTTTTTGAATTCTTTCTAATTTATCACAAAGGTATTTTTGTTGCGGGTTCCAAACCACTGAACAATATTCAACTGTGCTCCTGACAATCGAGCAAAATAAAGCTCTAACACCGCTTATACCGGCAAAACTACGAGTGGATCTTTTTAAAAAGCCCAGTAACCTCCAGGCTTTATTCACAATTTTGTTTATATGGAGCCTGAATGACAGATCCGAGCTCAGAATAACTCCCAAGTCTTTAACACTATTACTCTTTCTAGACTGGTAGCGCCGATAAAATAATCGGCCTCAATTTTTATTCGTTTATTGGTGAAAGTAATCACACAACATTTAGCAGCATTTAGTGATAAACCCCAGGTGGAGCACCAAGATGTTATGCTGTCGAGGTCTGTTTGAAGGTCATTACAATGGTCTACACAATCAATTTGTTTAAATATTTTAGTGTCATCAGCATAAGTGGATAATTTGGAAGATGATACACAATTTGGTAGGTCAGCGATGTATAAGACAAAAAGAAGTGGACCAACAATTGAGCCTTGTGGAACACCGGAACTGACGTTTCTCCAGCTAGACGATATACCATTAATGACCACAGGCTGCTTACGATCTGAGAGATGCGATTTTAACCATCCCAGACATGCCCCTTCAAATCCATAGCATTTGAGTTTATGAGTTAACAAATCATGCGGATCTGAATCAAAACCCATTGAAAAATCCAAGTATATTGCATCAATCTGGTGTTTAGTATCAAATGCGTTGGATAGTTCATCTATACGTACCTTACGAGATTTGTGTCTGTGCTGCGCTTGCTGACAAACCCGTGCAGTTCCGGATTAATACATCTTTTAACATGCTCAAATAAACTATTGTATATAGATTTTTCAAAGACGTTGCCAAACAGTGGAAGGAGCGAAATCGGTCTATTATTTTGTACATTATGGCGATTGCCATGTTTAAATATTGGTACAATATTGGCACTTTTGAATATACGTGGGAAGGTGCCTTCTGATAAGAAAATATTGAACAATATTGATAAAGGCGCACTTAATTGTGCCGCACTTTCTCGTAAAACAAAGCCAGACACATTGTCCGACCCACTGGCTTTATATACATTAATATGTGTCAATATGTCTTCTAAGTCTTCTGATTTAACACAGAGACGGTTAAGCACTGAATCCTGAAATTTTCCAATATCAGGAGAAGCATTTGGTATTGAACTACTGAAAACTGACTGAAAGAAATCATTAAACAGCTCAGCCGCTTCAATATCATTGTTCGCTGATTTGTCCCGGAATGTAACAGAGTCAGGGATATTCCTTGATTTAGAACGAGAGCGAATGGATGTCCAAAACCTTTTTGTATTAGAAGACACAGACTTTTCAATTGTGTCTGTATACTCTAACTACTTTGCTTTTTTTGTTTGTTTAAATAGCTTTCTAATGTCATTAAATTTCTCATAATCAGTGTAACATTTTGTGGCCTTGTATTGCTTGTGTGCACTTTATTTTTCTCGCAACAAGGCCTTTAAGTCATTGTCATACCACGACGGAAAGTTCCGGGATCGAATTATTTGTTTTGGCACACAGTCTTTGACAAAAGCAAATAAAACGTCACAAAAATTTGAGAAACTAATATCTACATCTAATGAGTCCACAATAGATGACGAGCACACTGCTGAGAGAAGGCGATTCATGTGTTCAAAGTCGGCTTTACGATAGTTATACACTACACGATCAGCTTTCCTACTGGTTGGTGTGCAGTGTAGTTCAAGTTCACAAAACAGGGCTTCATGTTTAGATGACACAACTTTGTTAGCTCACGACACTTGACAGTTCGCTCCATGTGCACATACCAGGTCCAGTATATTGTCTCCACAGGTGTTATTCGAATTGAATTGGGTAAGGTCAAATTCGTTAAGTAATCCCACAAAGACGTCAGATTGAGCGTCTCGCCAGTCCCGTGCAACAGGCCAGCTGTTAACTGTAGACCACGTGATGTCGGGTCGGTTGAAATCCCCACATAATAGAACAATATCACGGTCAGCATTGATAGAGTCATACACTTTAGTAAGGGATAGATCCAACTCCTTCCAGGTGTTGAGGTCAGACCAGGGTGGGATATAAACACAGCCTATATATACACATTAAACGAGCTAAAGCTCAACTGGCACCAAACAATTTCCAAGTCGGTTTCAAACTCTGGTTTAGCCTGAGAGTTATACACTGATTTTGCCGCTATGAGAACTCCACCACCACATTTTTTTCTCGCATTAGCTGTAATCACAGGGCCTTCTATTGCCTGAGGCTATAAAGAAAAGATTTCTATATGACCGCTGATTAGGAAGAGTAATCTTTGGTCGCGAATTTGACTTTAATGTATTGGCGTCCCATTTTATAGGACCTTCACACTGTGTGTAGTAATACAACTGACGTCACTGTAAGGGACTTCTTGTTTATTAGGGAAAGACGAAGAAAGTTTAAGTTGAAACGGTAAGACGAAGTGCTATTTCGTTTGCTGTTTGCTTCCCTCTAGTTTCTTTCGGAATTGACCGCTAGTGTACTTCGCCATTGTCTGTAATTTTTAATCAACATAACGATGTTTTTATGAAAAAATATTTTAAATGAAAAGCGTATACCATCTGGCTATAATTTTACGCAAATTGTCACCTGATCATATATACAAGGTATCATAAATGTCAAGACAACAAGACAGGTGGAGCTTCCGAAAGTGACAATGACCAGGTAAAGGCTAAATTCTTTCACTCGCGAGGCGTCCCAGGTGTGGTACATTCTGCCGAATGATCTCAGGAGAAGCCATGATCCGAACACTTGGTATCTCTATATATATACCATGCGACATTTAGCAGCTGATTTGTATTCTGATCTAGCCTCAAATGCTGGATTTATATTGGCAGCATACACCAAAAATCGTGGGAATTCCAGCCTATCAGCGACGCTCTTTCACACAACAGTCACGTGTATATGTGTTTTGACAGATCTTTTCAAACATCTTCAGTCTCAAACATTTGATAAGCTCCATGCCTTGCGTACAGCCCGTCTGCGTTGGAAAGCTAAATGGTACTTGATCGTTGCAAAATGATACTCTAAGAAATAGTACAACAACTGGATTTGGATAACACGATAGAGGTTTTTGATGTGCCAAGGTTAATACACCCATATCCTAACCTTGATGAGGAAAATCGAATAGGACCATCAATTCCGCGGAGAGTTCCGTGCGTGCAAGTGTTGTATGTTTAAAACTGCCCTTCCATGTGAAAATATTGGGCTTTGTCTGGTAATTTTTTAAGATCCTCGATTTGAATTTACTTTTATCAATATTTTTAAGCAGATATGTATTTGGCTGATAAAATGTTTTATTTTATTTATGGTGTGTATGTGAATGTGTCACCCCTGCTACGCTTCTAGTATGCCTTGCTAAACTGTGATAGTTGTAATGAGTGATCTATTCCTTTGTATTTCATTTATTTATTTCTCTCTTCTCAGTCTTTCATAAAATTTGCTAAATTTATTGTTTTTATTTGTTCGTCGAAATAAAAACCCTTCGAACGGTGCTTATCTTCCATCTCTTCCAAAAACAGGAGTATACAATGTCCTTAATAAGTAGTGTTTGTATATGTAGACCTGAAAAGTGCTTAAAAAAGACCTGAACAAATACTTGAAAATGTTTTCGTAAAATTCAACAGAAATTCAAAATCCAAATAAAATCAGTTAGTGACAACGGTGACAAACGGATCAAATACAGTGGGTATTTTACTCGTACTCTTAGTTGGTCCTAAATCTCACTGGCAACTATTCTGCCAACAGGATTGAAGTTTTTTAAAAGCAAAGATTTTGTCAGACGTATAAATTATAACCGGCACAAAACTCACGTAAACGGCCGACTGCATGTTTCCGACATAATATTCGCGTAACTAATTACCGATAAACAACGACTGGATCAGAGCGAGAAAAAAGGATCAACAGCTTGACAAAGACAACACTACAAACACCAAAAGCGAATGCAGAGTTTAATGCTAAGCTGAACATTTCAGAGCACCAAATCTCCCACGGTTCACTATCGCGTGACCTGGTGAGGTGATTTTTGTCAAGCAAGAATTAACAATAAAATATCCACTGCTTGTTAAGAAATTGGTCTACCTGAGTGAATCTTCTTGTCGATGTTCCTCCTGCAGCTTCCACTTTCCCCACGTCCACAAGAAATACATAAAGTTCAAAAGTTCCTAACTGCATTCACAGAAGCAGGTTCCACGCACCTAAACAAAAGATAGCTTTAGAGGAAGGGAAGACGTCATCTAAGGCTAACCACAAGACAATGCACTTGCCTATCCATAATCCAATCACACGATTTTGACTATATCTGATATTTATATTTCTAAAAACTGATCACATAGGTACAGGGATGTAGGTTAATAAATTATGATGAATCGTGCCCCGTTCTAGATAAAACTCCCATCTCGAGTTGTAGTGTCAAATATCTATATATTACCCGGGTTCACTATTTTATAGAGCCTCAATTATTTGATGTTGAAAGTTGAAACTAATTTTAAGTATAGACCTACGAATACATGCTTAGATTGCCTGGCGTAGAAGCAGTTCCGTAAACAGTTCAAACACGATTCGTGTTGGTTGGCACAGTCTTAACACCGATGACTTGGGCAGCAGATGTCTTCTAGAGGTTTAGCGGAAGCAGATGAGTGAGCGCCTTCCAGGCAAACCACAAATCACATACGCCGTGAATGAAAACTATTCGTCCAAGCTAACATCGCAATTTTAATTGCCTTAGCGTTTTAATTTTTTTAACATTGTTTGAAGAGTAACAATGTTGTCTTTTCTTAACACTGGGAAAATTCTAATTTTCCAACATTATGGAAACACTTCTATGGGCGGCCGTTTGTGTAAAAAATACTAACTTCAAACTAACGATCTAACTTCGAATTAACAAGCCAATTTTTAAATTAAAAACTAATTTTTAAATCAAAAGCTAACGTGGAATTAACAAGCTAACGTGGAATTAACAAGTTAATTTTGTCTCTGATTATATATTTTATGAAAATTGACTCCTTCGAACTCATCGCTGGGTGTGTCGTGTTTATATAGGTCATGTGACAAAAACAATGCCACATGACAGTAATTCATCTGTTGATTAGTTAATATTGAAAATGGGACAGTGGAAATCTTCGTCGCTTTTAGATAATAGATGCATGCACCCAATGACCTCTATATTTACGTCTTTGTATGCACTAACACAATCCAAAATGTTTGACGATGTTTGAGACTGTTGAACGATGCGGCCTACACGGTCGTGGTCCTTGTCGTGCAGCAAAAGCTGTATCGTGTAGGTAGGCTAGATGGGCTATTTCAAACTTGGAAAATAGATGGGATTGTATTTTCTGATACTAGAGCACGAGTTGTCTCCTCTAAACAAAGCCCTGTGGCGTTTATTCGCAGTTAGCTTGTTAATTCGACGTTAGCTTGTTAGTTTGACGTTAGCTTGTTAGTTCGACGTTAGCTTGTTAATTCGACGTTAGCTTGTTAGTTCGACGTTAGCTTGTTAGTTCGACGTTAGCTTGTTAATTCGACGTTAGCTTGTTAATTCGAAGTTAGTATTTTTGACACAAACGGCCGCCCATACACGTGTTGGGTGGGTAAGATGCAAACTGGAGCTTTTTGTTCTTTTGGTGATTTTAATAGAGATGTTGCCACTGAGCAAAATTAAGCGCTTGATTACAGCAACTGTTGCGAAAATACGCGCCACTGGAATACCAATGATGCGCTGTGTGATCAGTATGAAAAACCTTGTTATTGTTCTACCTGTCCTATTAAACGTTGCTCTCTCTAATGTTTTATAAACTAGAACACACATTTCGATAACTTTAATGCGAAAAAACGCGCAATTGACAAACCAGTTGATATGCTCTTAAGACCCCTCATCCACACCTGTGGGTACTCACTTGTTTGTTTATAATTGCCCGGTTATTCATTAACGAGTTGCAGATTGAAATTCCAACACAATGTCATCTCTATGAACAAACACCCGAACTCACAAGATAGCCCAAACATAAGCTACCATATTGAATGGTCTTCAAATATAACAAAGAAGATTTCACTGGGTCATAGGAGAATATTCGTGGAGATGTTCTTGTTGATATTTTATTATCGATATCGGAGAACACCATTATTTCAGGAGTAGAATGACTTAGATGCATTAATCTGTTTATTTAATAAGGTTTTATTAGGCTGTGCAGCTTTGTATGAAAGGTCATACACACTAACCTTTGGTGGCTGCATTAGTCCCGTTCAAAACCAATAAACATCATTAAAATTACATTACATGGACCTTATAACTCTGCTTGCGCTCTAAACATTGTATTAATCATTGCGCAACATAACGCTTAGCGATGAAATCACAATCAACACTATACGATTTGCCGGTTCACCATAATAAATGCTAATAAATTATGAGAGACAATGTGAATCGAAATCCCTGGTGAGCTATGTCTGAACAGGTTATAATATGTAGTGCAGTTAAAAATCAATACCGTGTATTGCTATCAATTGTATTATATAGACAAATTAGACTTTTCAGTATATGCTAGCAAAGGAATTCATTGGCCTGTGAAAGCGGTCCTTCGTCTTTCCAACAATTCATATACATTCTATTTTCAAGCAAATCGTTTCTGTTGCTTGACTACTAAACGAACACAAATAATAACCTTGTCGAACTGCCACGTGTTGAAGAGTGTAAGTTTACAGGCAAAGGGAGACAACTCTGGAATATTTACAATATATCCCACTTATATTACGACAGACCCATTGATTTGAGTGAAATAATTTTACTCACAAGCTCATGTAAACATATTTAAATGTCTTTTGTTCAATTGTAGATGTTTTAAAAGCACTCAGAAATTACTGGACGAGCCTTGTGGGTCAGAGGATAACTGCACATACACAGCAGAATGTCAGAACGGATCGTGTTCTTGTCGAAAGGGTTTTAAACGATGGGATCCTGTCTTACAATGGTATGGATTACCACAGTCGATGGACCTAGAGTGTAACATTGCCATCCACACGCTTGGTAAGAACTTTGTGATTAGTTTTGTTCGTTGAAGTGCTATGTCTAATTGAGATTTGATATTTCTACCGCTCTAATGAAACCCATGTCTAAATTCGATCAACGGTTTTGTTTTCTTAGCAATGGTACATGTACTTGACAAACTGTGGTTGAAGAAAGTTGATTGACCCTATATCCTCCCACGCAATCCCATCCCCCAACAAACAAGAATGGTGAATAGGCGATTCTTGACAGCGGATGTCGCAAACTGTACATAGAAATTAATGTGAAAGAATGTGAAAGAATGAACATCCATAAACACACCCACAATTCCTGGAGTGTTCAGACCCTACACTACCTGATAACATTCGCGTTGAGCTATGCTCTACGGTGAACATTCGCATATTATATATGCACACAGAGAAGTGTTTCGAACAGTTTTACGGGAATTCGATATCATAATCGATCCGAGCGTATGTCCATCATCAGGGGCCACGCAAATATTTAATGCCTAGCATTTAGACTTTTTAAGAATTTCTTGGAGATTTTTGCATCTCCTGTACCCTAATATGGGTCTCAGAGGGAAAGCCGTCGAAGCTGATTTATTCTGAGATATGATGCTCCAGTGTTTGTTAATTATTTTCCCCACAATACAATTCATAAATAGTCGAATGAGACCCGGTGGCCTAAACCAACTATGACGTATTGAACGAACGAACGAACGTACGACCGACCGACCGACCGACCCGGTCAATAAATCAATCAATAAATCAATGAATCAATCAAGCATTAAATCTATAAATAAATCAATCAATCAACGATTTTTGGAATAATCGACTTTTAAATAAGTAAATAGATAAATGAATGAAATAATGAACTATAGAATGAATGAACAAATAAATGAATGAATAAATGAATGAATGAATGAATGAATGAATGAATGAATGAATGAATGAATGATCGAAAGAATGAATGAATGAATGAATTCATTATTTATTAAACGAATACACGAATGAAAGAATGAAATGATGGATGGATGGATGGATGGATGGATGGGTGGGTGGATGGATGGATGGAGGGCGCTCTATCAATCAGTCTATCAAACACTCTTGCAATTTTGGATCTACAATTACTACAATTTGTGTTGACCTTCCATGCGTTCGATGAAGACAAGACTCTAGCATTAATTGTATCAATAGTCGTGTAAAAAAAATCTCAAATATGACTTTAATACTTTATATAATGATGTTATAGCCAATATAAAACTTTGGGCTTGTTTTTCTCAAAATGTCATTTTTGTACAAATTTAAAGCGGGTATGGTTTTAAGCCCTCGATATTTCCTTGGTACAAACGAGTCGGTTTGGCCTGTAACACACAGTATTTCCTTCCTGTCGTATTACTCGACACTAGGCTTCACAGAAGGGAGGGGGGAATAAAACAAATGACTGAATGATTTGGGTGGTCGGTCGATTTGATGGTCAATCAATCACTCTTGTAATTTTGGCTTTCAGATGCGTGCAATGGATCAAAAGTAGTACCTATTTCACAGCCCACTTTGGTAGAGTCCTCGACTACAGAGACTTCTAGGACTGTAGAAACACCAATTGGTAAGCATCTGTTCTGTACGACCAAATGTAAACGCAGACCTGTGAAGATCACTAACACTACTACATGTAATACTATTAAGTATCGTCCACATGGTACTTGTAAATAAGCATGTCTTTATCACAAGTTAAATTTTATATCATCTCCGGGTTTATTTTATCACAACCATATCCAGTTTAACAATGGATTCCACAACATGCACCTCTTCTTGTACAGCTAGATTCGACCACAGAAATGTCCAACAGACCTATCTTTATATTGGACACCGATAGTATATAATGGGTGAAATTATATTTCTTATTTTTTCTATTTTTCAATTAATACCAGGGCCATCTATGGTTTACCAGTATGTGACCCCAAACTCAGCCCTCTTGGTAATAACCTTTAGCACAGATAGGTGTAAAATAAGAAATTACAGATTCAATCTGACGCATGATTATATATATAAGTGCACAGGCGCCTGGTCCCACAAAGTACCTACTAACTTACAATTCACTGATATATTTACAGAAAGCACGCTGACCCCACCAATCTTCAGTCAAGTCAGTTGTATGAATTCGATCAAATCCGCTATCCAGCAGTCAATCAAACCTTTGGTTAACTTAGTGAATTCAACCAACATAGAGTTGTCTATCCTGAGCGGTCAAATCGAGAGTCTCCGACTTCAGGTCAAAGAAAAGGACAAAGTTATTGAGGATTTACGGCATGAAGCGTCTGACCTGAGGACTAAGCTGAACTTCTGTGTGAAAGAAATAACCCACATATTATCAGCATAACTCGCTGTTCGAAATAAACAAGTAATTAAAGTCAATAACTGTTTGGAATTTGTTTGGCCACTCCTTTATTATATAGAATTGCATACGTTCCCATGTCATTATGGAAACCATGCTGGCTGACAAATTCCCGGACAGGCCATGCAACCCTATGAGGTTCACCCGGATACACACATGTACCCCCACCGTTCCCATTTCTGATATCCCCCTAGGGTACAACCCGAGCAGAGAAGCAAAAACATGGTATGCACCGATACCATTACGAATAAATACAGAGATATACTGCAAACAAGTTGAAGACCCCAGGATTTTCCTCAGACAGCTACTTATGTGCATTTTAATAAGTTTATCAATTAATTTTTCACATTTTACCCATGAAAACTCCATTCACTATCTGCGTATGGAAAAATACAGTTTTAACCAACACATGTTACCTCAAGACGTTGGGGATGTTGGTGGCACTTTCTAATATGACCCAATTTAACAACGAAATCTAAATTCATGCTGGCCACAATTTAAATTCATGCCAAATCGGCCAGTTTGCTGCGCTGGACTGAATGCTCTAGATGAGAACTTCAACGGACTATCGCCGTACCTCGTCACCCATGGCAACATTGAACAAAAAGCTTTATGCAAATTATTAGAACACTGCGCAAAAAGAAACGCGACCTACAATGCTCTACGACAGATAAGCATAGTTAACTTTTAATATTAACTATTTTTTACGCGCATAACTCGCTGTTTGAAATAAACAAGAAAAGTAAATTTGTGTTTGGAATACCCTGGCGACCTCTTTATTATATAGAATTGCATAGGTTCTCGATGGCATTAGGGTCTCATCGGAACAAAATGGTTGTCATATGCCCAGAAAAAACGATTTTGTGTTCGATGTAACTCACCTGCACGTAAAAAGTAAAAAAAAAAGGCCAATAAAAATGCGAATGTGAATAATTTCTGTTCAGAAGTTTTATATCAAATGTGGAGCAGAAACCATTGATTGGAGCGGAAGAAATTGGAATTCTTCAATCGGATCAAAACCCCAGTCTATGACTGACCTCAATTGATTTCCTAACAAGCTTGTGTATACAGCTTATCTCAGAAATATAAGTTCTACAGCTCCCTCCTAAGTTTTCGTTGGGCTAAAACACCTGGCACATACCTCAATTGGTCCTTTTAGAGTTCCCTATTAAAATCTTGACAGGTGATGACCGATCAAATTTTAAGCTACCTTTGATACCGAGTGATAGGCGTTGTAAAGGTGCATCAGAATGTAAACAACAGCCGAATCACCCCTCCATCAAATGATGCTAAATACGCCACATGTGACAAATTAAGGTTATAGTAGTACACTGACCAGAAACCTCCACTCAATTACTTCTCGTCAATATCCAATCCTGATAAAGACTCTACAAACTGTAAGTCGTACAGACCAATCTTAAAGTGGTTTTCGGATAAATAGAAGCATAACAGACCATACAGTACGCCTACAACATGCAATTAAGAAAGGCATGGCCGTACGTGATAATACATTAGGGATATGTTAGGACATAGAAAAAGCTTTCGACCTGTTATGGCAAGATGGCATTATTTTAAAATTAAACTTCATTGGAATAAAAGGCAGGATCATGCATTGGATTAGAAATTGCCAAAGCTACAGACAATTTAAAGTTAGAATCGGAAATACTTATTCCTCCGACCACTAGTTGGATAATGGCACCCAGCAGAGCAGTTTAACTAGCCCGACTTTATTTATGATCTTGATAAATGGTTTAGCCGAAGAATTAACTTTGAAACTTCAGAATATATCCCAATCTATATTTGCAGATGCCGCTCTATTAACAGACTAATCAACGACATACAAAAACACTGAATAGAGTCAATGGTTGGGCTAACAAGAAGTAATTCAAACTTTCGGCAAATGAGACAAACGTTATTCTGTTTTCAGATAAACAACATGTAAAAATTGAGCTAACGCTATAGACAAACGTCAGACTGAATTTAAGAAAAATGTCTGATAGATAGTAAACTAACTTGGAAAACTCGTCATCCGTTGCTATAAAGACCTAAATGTGATGCGGTGTGTCTCTGGGACGAATTGCATGGGGCACAAACAAAACAAGCCTGCTGAAATTGTATTGATGTCTTATTAGATCAAAAATAAACTACGGCTCGGCTGGGTTCATGACTGCATGCAAAACGCAATTGAAAATAATTGATAGTATCCAATATGCAGCCCTAAAGATAGCTACACGAGCCTTGGAAGGGACGTCCTTGAGGAGTTTACAAATAGAAACTAACGAAAAACCACTTCATCTACGTGGAGAAAAACTCTAGATGAAAAACGCTAACAAGGCCTTGATTCATCCCCATGTCATGCAATCCTAGAACAAAAAGTCGAATATAAATACCTAAATCATAAACGGCATAAATACTGTTTCGCATATAAAATTAACCTACTTTTCGGTGAGCATCAAATTCCTATCACCCATGCTTCCGACACTGGAAAACTGGTAACACCGGCTTGGCAGCTACATAAACGCAGGGTAGACATCAAAATCCACGACATAATCTCGAAATATGATAATGACGTATATTTCAGGGCAGATACAATGGAATATATAGACCAAAACTACAGAGAGCATCTTAAACTATAGTAGGCAAGATCTTATCCACGAAAAAGAAAATTTATTTACTCAAATATGTTATGCGGGTAGCGAAGTTACATTATGCAGGGTCCCGGCTCACGTTAATATTAGAGAAATGAAGATGCTGACAATGCAGCTAAAAACAGTCTAATCAAATGTTATACCAAAGCGATTATAGATTAGACGGGGGGATTAAGACTCAGAACTGATTAATAAGCCAGTCTTGTGGAGCACACATATCTGTGCTATCAACATAGCACAAGCTGTGGATATATAGTATAAATAAAATAATTATTGTCAAATAAAAACAACAATAGTTATTTAGTTGATTTTAACTGCGTTTTAACGATAAAAAATAGAAGAAAAATAACATTAGTAATGTATCATAATTATTTCACTATGGCAATGCAATTAAGCGAATTAAATATTAGGTAGAAATATTTAGGCTCTCGAAGTGCACTTAACTTTGTTAGCAGCTTGGCAAAACTCACACCTGAGAGCCGTGGATATGCAATATAATAAAAAATTAGCCAAATGAAAAATACTAGAGCTATTAGTTTATTAGGTAAAAAAAATATAAGAAAATTATCATTAGTAATGTATCATATTTGACTCAAAAATAATTTCACTGCGGGAATATTATTAAGCGGATAAAGGTTAGCCGGGGAGATTCCCGAATGGCTTAGGTCTGTGCTTCCAGCTTTGCCTTTGCTGTGCGAGCTGTATTGACACAAACGAAACTCAGCCCTGACATTTCATCTCACATTCGTTTTAAAATGTGAGAAATAAAAACAATTTACATGATTTAAAATGCATAAAGAAGAGAAAAAAATGAGTGAAAAATATTATTTGTAATTCTCTACATTTTGATT
This sequence comes from Mopalia kennerleyi, assembly GCA_034783855.1. Lineage (NCBI taxonomy): Eukaryota > Metazoa > Mollusca > Polyplacophora > Chitonida > Mopaliidae > Mopalia > Mopalia kennerleyi. The sequence continues at coordinate 4,114 of JAVFBX010221731.1, read as the reverse complement.
AAAATATTATTTTTAAAAAATGGCCACCATCACAATGTAAGCAAAGCGGATTACAAGTAACCCCGCGATTTATTACCCCTCGTTGTCAGGGCTAGCGACAGCCTGCTAATCAGTTTCTAATCCTCTTATTAGGTGCTTTCTTTGCATAATTTCCTCATAGGCAACTTATTTACCCCCCGCCCTCCAGGTATGACAGATCTGGCTTTCCTCAACAACTGGCTTTAGCCACACAATCTTTCACTCTGTATGTAATCCTAACCGGATGACAAGAAGCTGTTCAGCCGATTTCAACAAAGCTTCAACCCAAGCGCCACTAACATTTCTTTTAGCTCAAGACAGCATAGGTTATATCACAGACCTAGCAGAATCTATATAAAAGCTGGACATTTTAGAACCAACGTCAATCCCTCAATTGAATGTCAACTGATTCTAGTACATTTGAGTTGTAACCTATATCTAAGTGATATCATTGTCAGATCTGATTATTAGAGGACTAATGAGAGAAAAATGATTGACCCAGGATGTATAGATAGTGGGACGCCAGAGTCAGGTACTTCTTCTAATCGTCTTCTTCCTGGACAGGTGAGTGGAGGTGGGCAAAATCGCATATTTTCGGTATGCCCAAAATGTAATGTCTTAACCACTCGGCTAGCTGACCATCTTGCTAGATGCTGTAGCACGGAAACGAAGGCAGCGCGCGAGAACATGGTGTCTGAGAGTAGACGAAAGGCTTATGGGTTTACTAAACATCAGATATTAAAAGTATCTCAGATACAAACGATATTACAAAATAAAACATCAAACTTAAACTTTGATGACGTGATTCGCGTTTTGAGAGAAACTGGTCATACCGTTTTACCTGACAATATTTATTCAGGTGATACCCTACAACAAAATCAATCTAATATCTTACCGATTGTTTTCCCCGCGCCAATTTTATCGCAACAAACAAGTGAAGGTGCTGAGACTAGTGCCACCACTTTCGTGTCACATGACACAAGTACAAGTGCCCTGCCCCGTAAAACCGGTGACTCTAATCTTTCTCCTATTTCTCCATCAAACTTATTTTCAGCCCAAGGCAACACTGAATTGCCTAGTTCTTCTGGCGAACAACCACATACGGAACGCAAATCGAGCCAGAAACGCGATAGGTCTCGCAGTGTAGAACACAATTCCGAAAAATATATCAGTGATGCCGATACGATTGTGAAATTCAAAAACAATTCTGGAGACGAAACCGAAAGCGAGCCCGAAGGGAAACGTAGGACGAAACGCAGTTATTTACGGACATACCAAGTTCGTCCGGCCCTCGAGTCAAAAGGTATAAACGCGTCTCTGGATCGACAGGGGAGTGGGCAAAATCGCATATTTTCGGTTTGCCCAAAATGTAATGTCTTAACCACACGACTAGCTGACCATCTTGCTAGATGCTGTAAAACGGAAACGAAGGCAGCGCGCGAGAGCATGGTGTCTGAGAGTAGACGAAAGGCTTATGAATTTACTAAACATCCGATTCTCAAAGTATCTCACGTGCAAACAATATTACGAAATAAAACATCAAACTTAAACTTTGATGACGTGATTCACGTTTTGAGAGAAACTGGTCATATCGTTTTACCTGACAATATTTATTCAGGCGATTCCCAACAGTAAAATCAATGTAATATCTTACCGATTGTTTTCCTCGCAGCGATGTCTTCGTAACAAGTAAGTGACAGTGTTAACACTTGTGCCATGACTTTAGTGCCACGTGGTACAAGTACAAGATAACCTATGTTGAATGTCGTACTCCAGTTTTGACAGTTTGTTTTACTTTGTATAGCAGTGTTGGCATATATATGGTGATTTGGTGTTTGTAGCCGTAGTTACATATCGAATAATTTCACAGTTGGTTGAATACCCCCAAACAAGATCAAAATATCTTATTGGATGCGTAGAAGTTCCCACGCATCCAATCAATCGCTTGGAAGCCGAGTCCCATTATACCTGAGTTATTCGCCAAGAGTTGTACTGCTGAGTTGCTCGGATATAAAACCCCTGGCAAGAGAAAATGTAGGCAACACTGAATTGCCTGGTTCTTCTGACGAACAACCAGATATTGAACGCAAATTGTTCCAGAAATGCGATCGGTCTCGCAGTTTAGAACACAATTCGGATAAATAGGACAGTGACGCCGATACGATTGTGAACTTTGAAAACGATTTCGGAGACGAAACAGTCTGAGGGCACAGGTAGGACTAAATGCAGTTATTTATGGACAGTCCAAGTTCGTCAGTCTCTCTATTCTAAAGGTATTAACACGCCTCTGGGTCGATCAGATTTGTCCGATCAATTCACATTGTTCATGAGAAACGAAGAAGGCATAACGAACACAGCACCGTTAATTACGTGTTTAAAATCATGCACTATCGAAAAGCCTAACCTGATGACATTAAATGCTGCTGCGCTGATCAACGCGATGCGCTGTTCATCGCGACGCGCTGTTTAACGCGACGCGCTGTTCAACGCGATGCACTGAAAAATATACTTGGATCTTTTGACTTCTTGTACAGCAAAAGGGATAACAGTAAGTAATTACATAACAGCGATTCGTCGGTTCATTATTTTTGCAAAACGGTACACATTTCTTCTTCTGATCAAATATCAGATATAATAAATACATTTTCCCGTGTGATCCAATTGTATTCCAAGATTTGAGGTATTCGAACGTGTCCAATCTTCATCGGATGAAGGTCAAGCCTTGTGTCTTTGTCAATTTGAAATCAAAAATACACGTTAAAAAAACAGATGGAACATGCACTTAGTATATCATACAACGTGTCTCTTGTGCTGTAAATTGTGAAATTGATTGATTGTTGTTTTTCGAGGGTCAAGGTAACGGTTGTATCGTTTCCATGTTTCCGGATCTGCATTTGTGTTACTTTATAGATAAAACTTATTTTCAGTTATTTCAATTTACAATAATAACTCTTCTCTCACGTTCATGTTAAGTGTACATTTAAAAAAAAAAAAAACACTACTTTAATTTCAAATATATGTAAGCCACATATTAGCATACACTGGTAACTTATAATTTGCGCATCGTGTACTCAACTTTACATATTAATGTAGTAGAGAAAGTGCAGAGTTTGAGGCTAGGGTAGAGTCTAGTCTTTTCTTTGTTTCTTGTGTCTCTATACCATGTTAAGTGTACATTTTGGTTGATTGGTGTTTAATGCCGACTTCATGGTTATTCTAAAAATCTACTGAGTGAAAGTTAAACCAACACGGTCGGACTATGTTCCTGGCCGGTTTGTTTCCTTGTAGAGACAAGACAGGTGGCTACTTTGAAATCGGCAGCACCTTATATACAGTGTAAACTATCTGTAAGATATATTAAATTTCCTCTTTAAATATGGATTTATATTGCAGACGTGAATGATACGTGAATATAGCTATCACCCGTTTTGCTAGTTTCTTATAAATACCAGCTCAACCTTTAATGTGTTATTTTATGCAACTTTGTTGTTTTAATTAATACAGAGACTCTAATTGTGATCTAATTGTATGTAAGCAATTGTAGGATTTGGGGAAATCGAACGTGTCCAATCTTCATCGGATGAAGTTCAAGCCTTGTGTCTTTTTCAATTTAAAATCTAGGACACACGTAAAAATACAAACACAGCATGCACTTAATATACTTTACAACGTGTCACCTGTGCTGTGAATTGTGAAGTTGATTGATTGGTATTTCTCGAGGTTCAAGGTTGTATCGATTCTGTTTCCAGATCTGCATTTGTGTTTACTTTATAGATTTGTTAAGTGTACATTAAATTAAATTTCTGCTACTTTAATTCTAATTAAATGTAATCCACATATTAGAATACACTGTTAACCTATAATCTGCACATCTTGTACTCAACTTTTCATATTAATGTAGTAGGCAATGTGCCAAATTTGAGGCGGGGATATTGTCAAGTTTTTTCTTGGTTACTTCTGTCTCATCATGTTTAGTGTAGATTTTGGTTGATTGGTGTTTAATGCCGACTTCATGGTTATTAGCATCTTCTCTAGACAAGGGTTTTATATCAGAACAGCTCTCCATTACAACCCTCGTCGGATAACTCGGGTAGAT